>OU911059.1:2555650-2823617 GCA_918358695.1 Melinaea menophilus ssp. n. AW-2005
GTAAGCCACGAATTTGCAGAGAGATGGAGAAAATGTGTATCAAGCGATGGCGCATGTTTTGAATAAATGTTTTTTAGGTAGATTCCATAGATGAATCTACCTATTGCAATCGATGCGATGACGGGACCCAGACCCCAGAGTAGCGGCGCTACGCCGTTTATGAACTGGAGATTGAGAATCCGTCGAAAAAAAAAAATATATATACATCCCTCTATATATATATGTATATATGATCCATCAGTCCAAATTCATCGTAGGCGAAATCTGACTTCACAGGTCGATAGGATAAATAAGTAGGACAAACGTAGCATCTCTTTTTTTTGGAAAAAGTGAAAGGGGGGGCTGGGAGGGGGGGTGAAAGTGCAAACCTTTGGGACACGCTACAGGTCGCAAATATTGACGGAGGATTTTCAAACTCGGCATACACATTCTTAAGGACAAAACGAAGGTTAAGTTCTTGAACGGGGGAAATCGGTCGGGGGGTTGGGGGGCTGGGGCGGTTGAAAGTTAAGAACCGAAAAAAGTCACAGAAGGAGGCAAAATGTTATTGTCGGAAAAATCTTAGAAAATTAACAAATTAAAACTTTTTTGTCCGAAAAGTTTTTTGATGCGACCCCCCGTTTAGGAGATAGGAGTGATGGGTGGTTCCCCGCTCACCCATTATATGAAGAGTGACCCGTCATAAGACTCGTAATGACCAGTAGAATACTGCTGGCTAGTTTTTCTTTGTCGATCCGACCGACGGGAATCTACCTAACACGATCGACCCTGTCGAACGAGGTATTTTACTTTGTTTCCTAAATGACGTGTGTTTTCCTTAAAAAAATTAAGAATTATTAATCGCCACCTCTGGTATAGATTTTTTTTTATTCCATAATATATTTTGTATATATTTTTTTTTACTACATAATAGCATGTAAAGCAGCTGGATGATACCAGATGATAAAGCAGCTGGAGAAGACAGTGGTGGAGCGTGAGAACAGGCGGTACCAGGTGACGTCGCAGCTGGAGATGAAGAGTGCAGGAGATGGTCGCCAAGTTCATGACCAAGAGCACCTTCAATGCCCACCTAACGGTACTCGCATACTATATTATGGTTTTCTACCTATATAATATTAATATAAGATTTATCTGAAAGATCAGATTTCAATTAAAAGTACTCTACTTGGTACAAACATTTTTTGTTGATAGTTCAAAATTAACTTTTATAAGACCTTACTTAACAAAATTAACGTAAATAATGTTGTGTTAATTAAGTATTCTCCTCGTCCTCTTCCAGATTAAAAAAAACGGGAAATATGAAGAGAAGAAAAATGTGCTACATATTATATTTACACAAATAATGAAGAATAAAAATGCTCTTAATGAATCTATCTATTGTAAATGTTATTTGGCCAATATTGATATCATTTTTATATTGTGTATATGAAATTATGAGAATTATGTAGAATAACTTTTGTTACAATGACTGACGAATAAAAATTTGATATGTGTGTTTTTTATTTACAAGTAACTTTAATTAAGGCAACTTTAAGTTCCTAAATTATGAAATAAATGATTTTGTAGACAGCAGCCATCACTCCTTCCCATCAGTAAATGTCAAAGGACTTTGACCAGAATTGTACCATAGCAGAATTAGTAATATTCGAAAAAATTAGTGTACTTATTATGTTGAAATGGTTATAAATGACTATTCGGTCATGAATAGTTTATATTAGCAACTTCAACACGACACGGGAAATAAAATTCCTTTGTTGCTGGCGTTATCAGGTAATCTATTAGGTTATAACTCTCCCAATTTAGGTGATACCATCTCACTTTGCGACAACTTTATATATAGATATATACCTTATTAATAATCTATGTTTGGGTCGGTATATTTAATTTTATTATTGTGAATAAAGTTTTGTGTTTGTGATCAGCTCGGCCGCGCACCGAAGTGTTTCTTTTAGTGAAACTAGTAGTGACACTATACTGAGGATTCCTCAGTAAAAAGTTACAAGAGAACTTGATTTGTAAGAGAACTTGAAGAGAAGCTGATTTCATTGCTGTCTATCCTTTAAAAGCTTTACCATTAGTTTCAGTAATTATGGTAATTTTACTTAATACAATTAACGAGACCTAGACGTATTTATATACATTAGAGACATATTTAAATACAGAAAAAGACTTGTTATTAGTACAGAAATAAAGAGTACATTTATGTACTCTTTATTTAAATATTTCTTTTCAACGTCGTGAATCTATGTGAATTTGTAAGAATTCCTAAACTCTCTATCTATCTATGATTTTAAGTTTTATGTTCTATTACATCCACTTAATTCTAACAGATGTCATATAAATATACAAGAAGTTTGTATCAGGTATCAAAAATAATTAACAATGGACACATAATTCTTAAAATCACGCGAATAAATCTATAGCTATATTTAAAAGCCAAAAGACGTGGGTACCTTCAAAAAAGGCGTTTCTAAGGCTAAAGGCTAAGTATAGACTTGGCCTTTACACACTTAACACATACATTAAACTACATATAGATGTAGTTTATTGTATGTGTTTTTGTTTATTGCAATACTCTATACGTCGGTACAAGCAACTAATATTAATAATGTATTGTAAACTTAAAACATTTCTTTGTATTGTTTCGTTATTCGAATTTTAATTTATTTATAATATATTACAATTTCTTCGCTGCTTAAGTTTAAGGTTTCGAATTCATGTCTATTGTTTTCAACACAAAGATACCTTTGGTGACTGTTGACACCTATTCAAATATTTTTCATTGTGTTCTCATTAAAGTAATTATTAGTATTGTTTTGATATTTAAATGACTATTTTTAAAACCCACTACTGTTAATAATTCAGTATAAAAAGCTTATTTTTTTATAAAAAAAATACTATTTGTTAATAGTACTTACATTATTTTTGAAGCTAAGGTTTTACATAGCAATATTTAAAAAAGGGTAAAAAAATATTTTAAATTTCCTCACTCCTGAACTATGGATAAATTGATTATAGATTATTAGATTACATTCTTATTAAATTATTAAATTTATTTTATAATCACAATGCTTTGGTGAGCAGAATAAGGTGATCATAATTCATCACGAATAAGTGTAAGAACAATTAATTATTTAGTGTGTGCGTGTGTTGGGGATGATTGTTTGTTTAAAGCTCATAATAATTATGTATGTTCAAACGTTACTATCGTTATAAGTATTAGGTAATAAAATGTAACATTAATATTTAATCACAATATATGATATTCATTACTTGTGTATATATATCATTTAACCACATTATGTCATATTATGTACTATTATATTATAAGAGTATAAAGGCTTTTATTTTCTTCAACTCTGAAACTACACTTTTAATATACTGTTATCTAAATAAAACACAGCTTTCTGAAAATTAAACGTATCCAAATAATGTTTTAGTTACATCAATGTATTTCTATGGCACTGTTATAATATATAAAACTATAAAAACTATCATTATTTATCATTTACATAAATTGTTTTTACAAAAAATATAAACAGGTGTTCCCTCTCTCCACTCCCGGGGACGAGAAGGTAGCTTTTGAAACACAAAAATACTTATTTAATCCACTATCTCCACTCTGAGGCATGTCCAACATACATTATAATATAATATGATATTATGTTAAATAGGTTACTGCCTTTAATCTGCGGCATTATATTCCCTCAAAAAGCGCAGGAACAAGCAAAATAATTTCTCAGCCTATAATTCTTATAGATATATAAATTAAAGATATATAAATGTTGTTTTTGTTCGTTAATCAGCGAGACTGGAGACGGATAGAACAGATAGAACCAACTGGGAGATAGCTCTTAAATTACGTTTCCGCTTTTACAGATTAATTTACCTTTCTAAAAAAGAAACAAAACATTAATTCACTTTTAATTTCAAAAGATAATGGGTTTTAATTCACTTTTAATTAATTAATTAATTCACTTTTAATTTCAAAAGATAATGGGTTTTAATAATGGTCTAAAAAGGTTTTTCATTTGTGTTGTCTTTCTCTAAAAATATAATTGGCGAAGTTAAATATAAAGTTACATTAAGTAACCCCGGGCTAGAGAGAAATGCGTATTCTTAAGAGAACCAATTTTTTTATAACCCTTAAAAGCCAAATATTTTTTTTTATTAGTTGAATATAACTTTAAATAAAATTTATGTCTTAGAAGCGAATAATATATGTAATATACGTATTGAGATAGATTGGTGTTTGTTACTATCATGTTCACGAACAGAATTGAAGGCGTTATCTTCCGCACAGACGTGTGATGACATTCGATCCGTTTGATCCGGCTTCAATTACGAGATGACAAGTACTCCATATGGGTTTTACATATTTGCATTGAATTTGATATTAATTCTAAATTGTAAACTAATATCAATATAAAAAAGCACATTATTAATTTATATTTTCATTAGTTTAGTGTATTATACGCTGTATATAGTGTCAGTATTCACTTATTATTATTGTCACAGTCTACTGCGGTCACTAAGTACCTACAGCTCAGTATCATCAGTTACATAGCACCCTGTTGATTGTGTGACTGATATGGTATTGATCATTTTGTATTCAGTTCCATATAAAGCTCTTTTAATCGCAGTACACACTGAATGCTGTAGTAATGTTTGTTTCAGGCAGAATTGGTGCTCGTCTAGAATTACGTTTGCAACTTTATTACTAACGACGCCACAGCTGAGTTGAGGTAATACAATTTTTGGAGTTGTCGGATAACTAAAGTTTGTATAAAATACAAATATATAAAGTATTGTAAGAAAGAAAGACTATTAGTACCTAAATGAGAAATGTTGATAGGAAATACAAACAAATACGATAATATCCATAAAAGTAAAATGATGTTGTTTCAAAGTTTCTGTTTTACCATTTGTTATTTACAGTGGAGGAAATCCGGCAACATTTGATTTCCTGCTGTTATTTTACCTGATTGCTTTGGCAGATTCAAAATTATTTTTATATACCTACTCTTACTATGAAATATTTTGTTATAAATAAAATAAAAACCAAACATAAGTTACAAAGTTACAAAGTTAAACATAAGAGGATCCAAAAACAAATTTGAGAGAATACTTTAGTTAAAAAAAAAAATTAATTTAAATTATAACTAAGATGACGATTGCTACTCAATTAAATCATAATGTAATTACACATTGCAAGTCATATGATACAAGGTATCCGTTCTCACATAGCAACAATTCTCGGATACTGAAGCAATGCAGTGGACATATGGGACCATGACCTGCTCAGCGGTGCCTACTTATGGGAAAGTAACTAACTATTCATCATATTCTAGTGTTTTACTAATAATAATATAAATTAAAGATATGTTTAATGTATGTAATATTATTATACTGCGAGTGAGATAATTAGAATGGTATATGTTTTTAGATGATTCTTGTTTTTACAATATTTAGGTTTAAACATTCAGAGCACCTTACAAGTCAACATTGTATTACACTTAGTATACCAATAAATTAAGCTCATAGTATACTTATTTTACGGAAAAGGGACAAATGTAATTATAATTCCTGTCATGTTCCAGCGCATTCTTCAGCGTAGTTTTGTCATTTCAGTGTAATGTTCGTGCGTCCCTCGCGTGTAAATACATTACAACCTACATTGTTATAAACGGTCGTTGAATTTCCTAGACATATATATGAATATAATAAATAAGGAACGTACACGCAAAAGGTTCTATAAGTTGTTTATAAAAAATAGATGTTTATTATTTAATCAGACGCGTTACCATCTCAATATATTTTATTAATTTTAAGTTCAGAGGAATACATAAATTCAAGTACCGGTTTCAAAGGAAACTCCGTTATTGTCTATGATGATGTCGGCTGTTGTAATGTCTTCGAAAACATATTATATATTAGATCGCATTTTCCGTAAATTCAACCATATACATATATAAGAATCATACAAATCTACAATGGCTGCTTATTTGAGTCTGAAGACTTTTTAGATACTTGAGTCAGTTGTACTGGTGTTAAGGTCTATCACAGTTGAAACAATCATACTCTGAAACAGATACCAAGAAAACATGACACGTTCCTCTTATTAAGTGGCTTTAAAAAATCAATTATTAAATATCTATCCAAGCTATAATACAATAATTACGAATAATCCTTTTTCCTTATAGTAAGTATTTTTTTATTAATGTATTATAAAAACTATAGAAATATTTTCTTATGTACAGTTATATGGAAATAAAAAAATCCGTGCCCGCAGGGGGACACGCGTGGGTAGACCTCGTGTGTAACTCGTTTAAAATATAACTCACTACCTAAGAATAATACATTTACATCAAACATTTTCAAGCAAAAAGCGGTTTTAATTTTTTTTCTCGAAAAAGGTATCTTTTTTGAAAATACTTTTGGTACTTAAATTTAGAGTAAAAAATAACCTTTCTATTAAAAATATTTGAGGGAATGTTACCAGAAAAAAGTTGACGTGGTTTTACCTACCTTAAATTTTCAAGCTAAAAGTGGTTTTTATTTTTTTTCTCGGAAACGGTACCTTTTACGAGCAAAACTTCTAATACTTAAATTTAGAGTAAAAAATAATCTTTCTGTTAAAAATACTTGTGATGTAGGAATATTTACCCGAAAAAAGTTATGAATTTTTTTCCAAATATTTTCGGTTTTTTTACCCCCACCCCTAAGTTATTGAAGTTAGGTTTTCGGTTTATCGACATTAGTTATAGGTATTCATCAAAGACATCATATAATATGAACGCGATTGATCTTCTTTGTATAGGTAAAAAGTTATGGTCGAAAAACCGAAATCAGAAAAAGTGAGGCCGTAGCGCCCCCTGTGTCCGGATTTCTCTGGTTAACGAACTTGACCTTCATTTTTGGATGGTTGATTTTTGTGCAAAGTTTGAAAGCGATCCGAGCGAAACTGCGGCCGCTATCGTGCTGACAAAAGTCGAATCTGGACGCACGCATATATATATATATATATATATATATATATATATATATATATATATATAAACTTTTTGAACAATGGTCATTTCGGACTCAGAGGGTCATAAGAAGACCTCCTGTGAAGAATTTTTTTTTAAATTCGAAAGTAGGGGACAAATGAATGGGCAGACCGAATTCTTCGAGGTCTACCCAAAAACTATGCTAAAAGATTATGTAGAATTCTAGATAGAAAACTTTTGTACAAAATAAAGGACTCTATAAATAAAAGGAAGGGTCTCCCAATTTAACCCGTCACCTGAAGAAACCAGTATAAATTTGTACTACACGGTACCTCATACTTTTTGCTGTTTATGGTACCGAACATTTGTGTGTGATTAATTATTAACAAACAATATCTACAGTTCCTAAACAAAACGAATTTTAAACTCAAAGGATATTCCTTGTTTATTGTTTTTCGTATCCTTTTCCCGGGTCTCACCGGACTAATAAAATATTGATAATTGACGAAATATACTGTGTAATTGATAGACATGTGACGTGATTAATTAATTTACATTTCAATCTTTATAAACATTTCCTTTGGATTAATTTTATAGTTATTTTCCTGCATTCATTAATTTTTTTAAAACTTTGTAGCAAAGTACGAATGAAATAGCGAGGAGGGGCTAGTACTCATTCTATCTAAATAGTAACCTATTACTAATTTCACTTTAAGAAGGTCACCCTCAGTCGGATAAGCTTCACTAGTTTAAGTTGTTAGAAGTGAGCCGTAGTTCTTGAGCACTCCATACTATACTTGTCCCCGGAACGTGCAAGGACTCAAATGAGTGTTGTAAACTCGTGTAGGGACGGTGATATAAAATGTATATGGCAAGGAATAGAGACGGATTTGGGAAGTTCATATAAAATGCCTTCCTGACAAGATTATAACTATAAACGTTTGTTATACAATTTGAAACTCACTATGTTTCTTGTAATATTTTTAAAATTAATATACAAATGTCAAATATATTTCTATATTTTATATCTATTTTCATTACGTATATTTTATCTAATTCGTATCCGTACCTACCGCTGTAATTAACTGAAAAATCTGATCTTAATTACCTACCTACATCAACTCTTAAGTACCTTAGAGAATACAACCAATATTTTCATTACATTACAGATGTCACATACATAGATAAAAAGAAAGTTATTATCAAACCAATCAAAAGGGAAGCTTCAACAAGATCGAAACCTCAATCAATTTATGGCATCATATATCTATCAGTTAGATAATAAATTACAACAATTATCAAACTTCTATTGGACACCTGAGACCCACGGAGAAAACTATACGAGATGTGAACCAAAATAATATTATTCATTTTATTATGTTTACAATGAAAGTCGTTTATTGGTGTCGTTTTGAATTTACTTCGTAATGAGAACAAAAAATAAATAAGTTACAATGTGGTGTTTTGTTTAATTTATTTCGAAACACCAAATAATTTATTTTGTAATTAATAATAATTCGTCGTATATTTACTTATCCTTACTATATAAAGAAAACTTTGTATTTACAGTGTACTAAAGATGACATTTGGAAACAAAGACGAATTAAACTCTTAGTGTTAAGAATCTATAAGCGCCTAACGAGTAAAATGATAATAAAAAATGATAATAAAGTCTGTGATATCACCTTTATATATTTAATTATTTATTTAAATAATATATTAAACAAAACATATTACGTAACATACATATTACATACAAAAACCTCGGTGGTTTGCGCTAATCTCCGAAACACCTGGAGCGGTTTTAGTGAAATATTGTAGGTACCTATTTTTTGACAAACTTAATAGATTTTTACCTCAATTTATAATCTTAAATTTTTATCACGAATGTGAGGTTGTTATAATACTTAGATAATTACATAACCATTTGAAGTGGCTGTAACCCTCTTTGATAATTAGGTTTGAGGCGACAGACATAACGACATAACACCGTGTCTTGTAGGTGGAGAAAGTTTATCTTACTTAAACTTACAAATACTTAGATCCTGAAGTAAGCTAATAATTTAATAATAAGGCCATTCTGACCCCGGACAAGGTGACTGTAATGGTCGCTATCATAGTGTAGTTGTGTATACACAGCGCTACGTGCAGCTGACATTTATAAGTATGCAGCAACTCGGTACTATGGAGTCATTTTATATATATTATAAATAATTTGGAAGCGGTACATCTTCCAAAGTATTTATTTTAATAATAGTTTTTAATTATAAATACATTAAAATATAATTTCCTCATTGAATGACAAGGTTTATGGAACGATATCTTAATATTACCAATCTAATTAATCCCATAACTTAGAGAAGACAATTTAAATAACTAAAATCCAAGCACTTACAAATATTTTGTATAATATACGTTGGATCTAAACAGATAACAGGACTATGTAAGTTATAGGTATCTATTAAATAGTATCTGTGACAAACAAGCGAGTCGCTAGTTAGTTTATTTTATATATAAGTAGTATTGATTTGACATGAAGTGTTATAATTATCAGATCTGAGTATTCTAGAACTCAGCTTTGGTTGATAAAATAAATAAAAAAAAATATTTCGTAATAATATTCGTATTTCAACATAATCTTTGTGCAGATCTTTTTTTGACTTCCATTTCATCATGTACGGTTTTGATATATTTCCATACAGTGCTGATATATTCATAGCCTTTCCGAGAGCTGAGCTGAATTGACTTTGTCAGCGTTCAGTTGTGTATATTGAGTTTTTATAGAATATATTGTAATAAAAAATATCCCCGTTCTATGAAACGCTTTGCAGAATTATATTAAATATTGGGTGTCCTTAGGCTTGGTGTTATTAAGAAAAACTATTACAATGTCTATTGGGTAGTTGTTTAGCTCTGAAGATTGTAATAACATGATATGTATATATAGATATGTAAATCTTTAGTTTAAATAATGAAAAAATATATTTTTCAGAGGCTAGGTATTTATTTATATCTTAAAAAGTAAAACTTAAAAAAAAATAACTGTAATAAATATTTCGTTACTTTTTTGTATTTAAGTATTTATAAACTTTAACGGACACTTGTGTAACATTTCTGAAGTGAAACAAAAAAAATTGTTAAATTTCTTGACTACAAAAAACATATGTTATATATAATATTACATGTTATCTCCTTCACAAGGATCGTTTGTAGAAATTGGCTCCAAATTTAATATAAGTACAAAATTTCCAGTTCAATACAACTCGAACAATGCGAATAACTCGGGCTCAAACGTAACAATGACGAACTTTTCTCACTAAGGCACTGTTTTATATCTGCTGCCATTGTTTCCTTGAACCGGCTATTTATTAATTTTCTAATTAAAATAAAAGTTTAAATATTTATAGGTCTCAATTTTTTTTTTAAATCTCAATGTAATAAGAATATATATTCATTATAAAGAGCTGTAATCAGCGCCATCTGTTGTTGAGCAGAACATATTTGAGTTGAACAAATGTATGTGTAATATTCATGTATTATATATCATATATCATATATTACATATCATATATCATATATTGTCGTTGTTTGTTTAATTATATTTACTATTTAAACTACCTAAAAACATAATCGGTAGTGATAATTAAAATAAGCAATACATTTGTAGTCTTTAAAAAGTTATGACTTATATTAAAATAATGGATCGTGTTTAAATGCTTCTTGCATTATCATTTAGTTCACACTTCATGAAATATTTGGATGTCGGCTATGTCATGTTATGTTTCTACGTTTTTGTTTAAAGTCGTTACTTCTATTATAAATTTATTTTTATTATTTGGTTTCTCATTTTTAACATTTTTAGAACTGAAATTGATAATTGCAATTATTACATTTAGAACTATGAGACTAGTTTTTTTTATTGTATTGAATATTAAAGTATTTTATTACTTGGACATTTATGAATTAAATTAAAAATAAACTATTAAAGTAGGACGGAGTCAGAACACACCTGACATATAACTGTCAAATGCACAACATACATGAGTTAGTAATATATGTTCTAGTTGGTTGTGCACCGCGCCCCTGTTACTGTCACCTCACTCTGAAATTAATGACAATTAGTGTCCGCCCTTTACTAAATATTATTGTGTGGTATTTTGTAAGGCTAATTGACTTCAACCCTATGTTACCAGTTGAAATGAGCCACTCAACATGAAATAGAACAAGACAACACATAGGCTGATAGGCTAATATCTTATCATCATTTGTAGTAACATCGTTATCTTTAATAATAATAATGACTTTAATTAATCAGTATGCCACAGTGTCTGAATGCAAAATTTAGCGTATTAAATATTTTAAGAGCTCGTTCAAACTTCAACTATGATTGTACATTTTGACGACTAATAAAATTATAACTATATATTCATGAATCTGCGTCCGTTAAATAGTAATGTGTCCATCACTATTCATATCTTGTTAGTGCTGAGATTTCATTGTAAAAATTTAACTAATATCCTCTTCTGTAAAACAGTTTTATTTTTATATATCAAAATGGTCATTTTTAAGTATATTTACGACTTATAACAATTTTAAAGTTATATTTTCTGTAATTTGTTTTAAACAATTAAATATGAAATAAATAAAATTTGACGCGTTTTATATTTTAATTATTTACCTCTCTGATTTTCTTCGCAACACCCGTGAAGTCCGACGAGATGAAGTGTCTGTCAGTAAGTGAGTTAATTTATCATCTACATACAACGGTATCTCTGTTGATAGTTTCTTGCTCATCATTCTTCAAGTAAAATCTTCTTTTTGCTTTATTTTCTGCGTCATTTTACACTTAACAAATAAAACATTTTATGATATTCTAAGACTTAACCCCTACAATTATTGTTAGGAAGTTTTTTTTTAAACTTATAACACTAGAAAATATGTAAAATTACTAATTGAATTGACAGCTTGTATATTTTTTATTGTGAATTAATACATTTTTTTAATATGTTGTTTAATGACTTAGTCCTGTTGAGGGATAAAATCTGCTCGAAAGTAACTTTTAAACAACGTTTCCGTTTTCTAACTTTTGTACGACTTATAAGAAAAACAAAATATAATTCCATTTCTCAGGTCAAGAGATAACATCCTTTGACAACATTTTGTAAAAGACTTCGGTATTTTATATTTTTAGCCTTAATTTAGGAAGGCTTTCCGCAGAAAATATAACTCAGTTTTAACTTTGGTTTACACAGAACCACTAAAATTTACTGCCTTGTTATATTGCGCACTGCATTTGTCACTTCTAAAATAAGTATAGTAAGTTTGAGAAGCTTGATCCTTTTTCATGTAAATTTCACGTGTTATAGTTTAAGAGACATTATTAACGTTTAAGATGCTTGAAAAGAACGAGGACTAATGAGAAAAGAGCAAATACAAATTATTATTTTAATATTTCTTATGTATTTATTCTCCGGGTTAATATTAATACATATAAAAAATACACCTTTAATACTCAGAGCAAAATATGTTGTAATGTTACAACGCAATGCTTTAGTTTGCAAATACCAGTACATTGTAGGGTGTGTGTGACACAATCTATCTGCATCACATACTGGCTGATAGTAGCAGTTAGTCGTGAGCGATGGTCCATGATTATCATTCTTCTACAAATAGGTCGCATTTAACCTGATCCCACTATCATGAATTTATAAGATTAAGTGGAATTTAAAATGGTGTAATATTATTGTGAAAAAAAAGTTATTCTCATGTTAAAAGTAGAAATAAAAAGAATTTTAATGTTAAGTTTAATAATTCATTATATTAGTGTTGCTAATTGAGTTTGTAAGATTCTAGAGGTTTATAAGAAAAAAGTGTAGGTCTTAAATATTTAATTTAACTTTTTGAAACAGTCAGATTGCCAGCTCGTTTGCCTCGTAAACATAAAAGATATTTATTTATAGTTTAACATTCGCGATCCATGATTACCGATACATATATTTAATCGTCTGTAATCACTTCAATTAAATCTGAACTTACCCGAGTAGTTCGAATCACATGTACATCCTCACTCACTTGCACGTAGTACGGTGAACTGAGTTCACCATTTAATAGTCGTGGGTACAGCTCGATAAGTTGAAACTGAAGTAAATTAAAGTTCAATGAACATGAAAAAGGAGCGTTATATCAGATATTTTTTAAACATTTTTATCAAAATATTATTTTTAAAAGAAAGATTTCAATTTTCTAATTCTAAGCATTATCTACATCAGCAAACCTGTTTTTTCTGTTTTTAATTTCTTGTACAGTAAATAGTCGTTGTTTCCTAAAACATTAAGAGTCTATTAAATTCTAAGATATTGAGATTGCAGTTTCAATGTATGTCAGAATTATCTGTGAAAATATATAAATAAGTAGATAATTATGTTTTTATATACTTGTGTTGTAGAGTATATTCCTGGGATATGTTTACTTTTAATATTAATTTTAATTTAGATAAATATTCTTTGCTATTTAAACAACTAAATAAAAGTACTCTAGTAAAAATTTATTAAAAACCGAAGCCTAAAAATAACTTAATTTAGAAAATGAAAATGATTTGAAAATAGATTCTTGGCGAAATGTATTCAGTAGGTCTTGTGTATTTGCATTATAATCTGCTATTATGTTATATTGTTAGTTAATGTCGGACCTACAATAACATGACATTGAATTAAGACCTCACTTAGTTAACTCGTTACCTTAATAGTGTTTATCAACACACAACCATTGTAATATTATTATATAATCAACATTTATGTACACAAGTAATGACATGCTTACTTTGTTAATCGAATGATGTAGTTAATTCAGAGAAGTAGTATATTCAAACCCTTAAATTAATAAAATTAATAAAAAGAGTATTTTAAGTCCAATTGGGACATTAATCTGCATGCAGGGGTCATATATTGTATACTTTTGAAACTTATATATGTTGTCATGTTGTAATATTGTATCTGCATATATATTGCTTGAAACTGTCTGTCTTTATCAAAAATTATCGCACTTCTATACAAAGACTAGTTCCATTAAATCTATTTAGGTATCTAACTGCTCGAACGACACGTCGCTATAACAGTCATTAAATAATAATGCATGGTATTGAATGTTTCTTCACAGTATTCTCTATTAACATGATATTTATCATGACCGACACAATGCCTCTGCTTGAAAGTAATATTAAAATTCTTTATAAAACTTCAATATTTCTTTGTATTGTTAAATCCTTAACATTCAACTTTCTTTATAATATATTTCAATTTGTTTGCTGCGTCTTTTTCAGCGAAAAACTTAATATTTCAAAGGTTCATTGATACCTTTTGTTTCAAACACGACAATACCTTTGAAGGCTGCTAAGAGCTATTAAAATATTTTACGTTGCGTTCTTATGAAAAAGAAAAACCGTTAGCTACTACAAGTTAATCTTAATATTTTACTTCAAAAAGTTTAGCATATTTTTTTTGTATAAAAGTTTTTATTTCAAGAATATTTAACATAATTCTTTAATTATTGTGAATATTTTGTTAACGAGGTCCATGGACGTTCACGACTGTTTTAGTACATTATAATTGAAACAGAGTTTGTGCAGTTTTTGTTCTAATTTACCGAATGACTAAATAAATACTCTAGCATGTTTGGTGATTCTTTAAATTTTTTTTTTTTTTTTTTTTTTTTTTAAATAATAATAATAAATTTATTTTAATTCCTTAACAAGCTAATAATAACATAAAGTATTAAATAGTAGGGTACAAGATAGGTTTTCAGCAAACATTATTAGATTACCTGCTTTAAGATAAAACTTGTATTGCAGGTAATAAATTAATTTAAAAACACCCCAAGTATACAATAAAGTCATAAGTAACATTTGTATCGACACAGTCCCCGTACATTAAGTTACAGCACAAAATTTATGTAATAGACTTTAATGTAGGTTCAATTAATTAACTAGAATAATATGATAGCTTATACTAATAACATTAAAAAACTATAATAGAAAAATATATAAATAAATAAATTATAAATAAATACTTCATTAAATTTATTAATTATTTAACAAATTAATAAAAATAACTAAAAAATATCAATCAATTAATCAATTAAACAAAAAATAATGACTATATACTATATAACAAATAATAGATAATGTTAAATTATATTAGAATATGTATATTTAGATTACTTCTGAATTATTAACAGATTTTCAATTTCCTGATAATCGAGCCCTTTTAGCCAGCCATGAAGCGCCAAACGGCAGTCATGCCGGTTTAACCTGTGTACGCCAATGTGTATATTTATTTTATTATATAAAAAGGCTGATAGAAAATATGCATGATGCTTTGCAGATTCAGTACGACATTTTACTTGTTCAAGTATCCGATGATTTAGTCGCTTTGATTGTATAACGTTTTTAATGAATGGAGTAGTTGTATGCCGTTTAAGGGTAATGATGTATATATATAACTGTCTAATAGAAAGCACATCACACTTTTCATAAAGTGACTTTGTAGGATAACGATAAGAACTAAAACTCATTGTTTTCAGGAGAGATCTTTGTACTCGTTCAAGACTTATCATAAATGACTTACATGCACCACCCCAGACGGAAATGCAGTAGGTAAAGAGAGGTTGGGCGAGTGCTAAATACGTTTCACGTAGAATTTTGAAGTTAGCTGCGTGTCTTAACTTGCTAAAAGTCCAAACCAATTTCCTAGCCCGTGCACAAACTGTTTTTATGTGTGGGAGCCAACCAAGTTTAGAGTCTATTTCAACTCCCAAATATTTAACGCAACTAGCTCTGGTCATGTTAGGACATTTACATGGGTTATGGTTGATAAATAAGTCACAGATATGGGCTCTAAGGTTAATATTATTATATGTGTTAGAAAAAGAAAATGGCACAAAATAGGTTTTAGATAAATTAAGTGTTAAGAGATTGTTGTTTAACCATTTCATAATTTTATGTATTCCAATTTCAGCGTATCTTGTGACCTCGTCCCAAGAATCGCCAACAAAAATAAGAGCAGTGTCATCTGCATATGCAAAGATTTTTCCATTTTGTAATATTTCATTACAAAGATCATTGATATATATCAGAAAGAGACTGGGGCCCAGGATACTTCCTTGGGGGACTCCAGATGTAATGGGAGTATCAGAACTCAAGTAATTTCCAATTTTAATCTGTTGAGTTCTATCCAGAAGGTAGTCCTTAAAGATTTTAAATGCATCTCCTCTTATGCCAATACTTTCCAATTTTTGTAAAAGGATGGGAACAGAAACAGTATCAAAAGCCTTGGCCAAATCTAAAAAGATTCCTAGACACTTTTTGCCCCTGTCCAGATGAAAGACAATATGTTCAGTTAGCTTAGATACCGCATCTGTGGCACCTTTACCTAATCTGAAACCAAATTGGTTATTAGACAATATTCTATTAGTCTCTAAGAAATTAGTGAGTCGTGAATTTAGTATCCTTTCAAACACCTTAGACAAAGATGAAAGAACAGAAATAGGTCTGTAGTTCGATATACAGGTTCTAGATCCACTCTTGTATATCGGAGAAATAATGGCTTTTTTAAACACCTTTGGGAAGACTCCTTGTTCAAGACAAATCTGAAATAATTTAGTTAAAGGTGCTGCAATGATATGTTTCGCATATTTTATAAATTTGATTGGAATGGAATCCCATCCCACAGCAGTAACATTTTTTAAATTGCTAATTATGGTTGATATTTCTGATTCATCTGGAGGTAATAGGACTATAGAGTTAGTGAGTCTAGAAATATTAATTTTTAGAGGCTCGGCATGATTGATTAAATTATTAGCTCTCCTGCTTACCGATGAGAAATATTTATTAATATCATTAAGAGTAACAATCGGGTCAACATTAGGGGTTAGAAGTTCGGATGCTGAAGTTTTTTGACTATTTAAATCGGCAATAGATTTAATGGCGGCCCATTTTTCCTTATTTGTGTGCGCGCTTTCTAGTAGTGACGATTCGTATGTTTTTTTTAATTTCTTTAAAAGACAGTTGCAAAAGTTTCGATAACGTTTATAGATAACCAAAAACATTTCATTATGGGGGTTCCTTTTACTGTTTATTTGAAGCTTATTTCTATGACGTATGCATCGAACTAAGCCAGGTGTAATCCAAGGCTTTAGGACACGATTTCGGTTTGAGACAGTTATTCTTTTTGTATTCATTTGAACGATATCACTTATTTTTTTAACAAAACTGGCTGCTAGCAAGTTAGCGTCAATGGTTGAGTTTGAAAAAAATAAGTCGGTGTTTGCCAATTGTTTAAGTGCAGCATTATAATTTAGTTGTACAGAATAAGTAACATTTCGGATTTTCTTTGAAGTTGAGCAAAGGTTAAGTATTACGGTTTTATGGTCTGTAATATCTGAATTAACAATATACACGGATGCCCTCCCTGACGATTTTAGCATGATATGGTCTAGACAACTACCGTCTCTAGTTGGGTAAGTGTAGGCAGGAATAAGTCCATACTCAGCCAAGAAGTCAAGATAAGAGGAGCCTATTCTGTCGATATTTTGTGGCTCAATATCTATATTAACATCACCAATTAACATTAACTCACAAAAGGTACTAAGGTTAGTTATAATGTTTTCCAAAGAATTTAAAAAATTGTCAATATTATAAGTGGAAGGTGACCTATATACAGATACCACAGCGATATCTGAGCCTATTTTTAATACTAGGAAATTAGCGCCGCAAGGTTCCGGTTCCTCTACTGTTACAGACAGGTTATTATTTGTGTAAATAACTATTCCGTCGTTTTGATTTAAAAACTTTTCTGAGTAATGTGTATTATACCCGTATAAATTAGGAGGAATTTCTCCTTGGTTAACCAACATTCAGTAAGAACTATAACGTCTGGGGAGTAAGACAAAGCATTAATGTTTACAATTAAAGTGTCAATGTTTTTATAAATGCTTCTTATGTTTTGGGATAGTATTTTAAGGGTGTTCTTGGTATTACAATTTATAATAGAGGAAGCGGATTGTATATCACATTCTAAAGCATTAGCAACATGAAATTGGTCAATTACTATTGAGATTTGTGTAGTCGACGCCATTTTTTAAGGGAGAATTTATAAAAGTCACGAAAATGAGTAAAAAGGTAAACCCGATGAAACTTGAGTATAGAAATATAATAATTGAATGTAATATATGAGTGTGATGTAATTAATATGACTGTCATACAACATAATAAATAATTATTCCATAAATATATAATATTTTGACACAAGTACGTAATAATTAACATAACATAAAATGTATTAATATGACTTTGAAGATCTGTTATATTCATAATAAGTATTATTTTACTTTTTTTTATATATATTGGTATCTTGGAAATTATATAAGCTATCACTTCCAGAAAATATGAAAAATAAAAAAATAACAAAGCATTAGAAATAGTAAATCTAAGACACATTAAAAAGATAATTAATACTATAATTAAAACTAAAGAGCAGTTCCTTATGAAAATATACATTGTGAGGGTAGAATAAGGTGAAGTGATAATTGTTAGTCAAATAGACTTCCGTAATTTTTCAATATCACTCTCGCAGTTAATTGTAAATTTATTTAAGTGATCGTCCTTGCGAATGTATATTTTCCCAAAAGAGGTCCAGACATGTTTAAAGGCATATTCTTTTCCGAAACTGCGGGCCAGATAGTAAAGACGCTTAGCTTTGGGTGTTAAATATTCTGAAATATAAATAGGTTTTAATATTCCTGTTATACCAATATGTGAAGTATTTAGTTTGTTTTTTTGTGTTTTATTAAATACTCGAAAACCGCGTATTAAAGCTTCTTTTCTATCTGTGCAAGTTAAATCCACAACAATTCCCTTTGGTTGAACCATAGGGCCAATACGATAAACATCTTTAATATCTTGGTTACTAATATTGATATCTAAGGC
The DNA here is from genome assembly GCA_918358695.1 of Melinaea menophilus ssp. n. AW-2005. Lineage (NCBI taxonomy): Eukaryota > Metazoa > Arthropoda > Insecta > Lepidoptera > Nymphalidae > Melinaea > Melinaea menophilus. Next base: position 2,574,623 of record OU911059.1, read on the forward strand.
CTTAGCCGTCTGAATAGCAATAGCACGTAGAGAGTCCTTATTTTCCACTTGCAATTTCGGTACATTTTTTATTTCTATTTTTGACAAATGTATCGAACGTTCCAAGAATTCTACCTTTTCCTCTAGACGTTCCATATAGGCACGATCTGACTTTCTTTCAGATTCCAGAAATTCCAATTTCTCTTTAAGGTCATCATATTTATTGGAGATAAATTCTAACGAGCATTTTATTTCCGTGTTTTGTGATATAATTTCTGCAATTGACGATTGTAAGGTTGTCAATTTTTTCTCATGCTTAGCGTTAGAGGAATTTAAAAGTTCTCTTATTTCGGCCATGAATAAGGACAGGCTATCGTCTCTCTTACATTTCATTCTAGTGCTAATCTGTTCTCTGTTGCTTGTACTCTGACTGGAAGCTGAGTGCTGAATTTCCGTACTATCACTATTATCAGAGGATATAGGTACTGGTGCTTTTGGCGAAATTCTTTTTAGTGGCATGATGTTTTATGAGTATAATATAAAAGCAATTTAAATTCAATAAAATTAACAACAATAATAAAATTTACGACAATTATTCAAAAGTAAATAATTAAATTAATAAATAAGAAACACTAAAATAACAAAACAAAAAAAAAAAAAAAAAATATATATATATAAAATAAAATAAAGTATAAAGTAAAATAAAAATACAAAAAATAAAAATCAAATCAAATACAAAAATGTTCAAACGTTTATAAATTAACACTGGATCCCTTTAGATACGAATTATACTTAAAAACAATAAAGTATTGTCGACACTTTTAACCACTACACCAAGCCGAACTGACACTGCGTCAATGAATATTAGTTGTATGTTTATAGTAAAATGGTCAGATTATGCGTTTGTTGGTGCTGATTGGTTCTCACTAACTTGCGGTCGTTGACCTTTGCATTAGACACTTCACTTGTCCACGACCGAATTTATTGATTTTACTATGCACCGACTTTTGTTTTAAAAATATTCGTGTTTATTGGAAAGTAATAGTATTTTCACTATCACGAATTTTCACATAATAGTTGTTTTAATGGTATTGTCCACTTTTATAAACTCAGCCACTATTTTTAATATCACTTTTTATTTAAAATAAGAGGAGCACTCAAAAACACGTCTGCACAGTTTGATGACGGGGGGACGGGCAAAAATAAATTTAAATATACAGCAACATAAGAATGTTTGAATATTACTCAACGTATATTGGTATCACAATACTTACATTGAGTGGATAGGGACCATCATACATCACGAAATAAATTTACGAACACAATTACGGTACGAATTGCATTATTTAGCATAATAAGGACCGAAGTAGGGTTACGTCGCTTTGTCCGAACATGATTTATAAATGCGTATTTCGGGTATGATTGTTGTTTTAAGGCTTAGAATAATATACATGTATAAGTTATCTAACATTGCTGCTTGTAAATAAGATGCCGTAGTCATAATATTCAAAACTATGAAAACAAAACATTGCCTCGTACAGTGAGTGGCAAATGCATTACATAAAAAAACCGCCTACGTATTTTAAATGCGACGTCGTTTTTACATAAAATGTATAAACTAATAAAGCTTTATCATTACCGCGATTCCGCTCTCGCGGACAGCAGAAGATAGAGTTTGTAAGCAAAACATTCTATAAAATGTTCTATCGTCTAAAATCATATCGTGAAAAAATACTTTATTACTTTTTATTGAAGGTTCTGCACTACAGGTCGAAACAAACTTTTAAAATATTATTTTTTATTTTTCTGAAAGTTTATGGTTATTAATAAATTGTCACTTATTTTACTTGAAAGGTTATTTTTTTTCTTACTTTCTAGAATATAACAAAATCTATAAAGGTGGCATGAATAGACTAAAACTTCAAACAGAATGTCATTGAATTCTTGGTCAATGTTCATATTGATAATCAGAAACAAAAAACAATATAGACTCACAAGTATTGGAGTCAAATTGTATTAATAAACATCTAAATACACATATACTTAATTATTAGCAGAGATTTCATGTGACTACTAAGTATCCCCTTGGAAACATTGTAGAGCTTAAGTACACTTAAAGCTCTACTCAGTGAGCACAATGACACTTATATGAGTATTTGGTAATATAATTCATATGTTACAATGATAATATAAGTTTTTATAATAAAAGTTATCAGTTACCAGTTTATCAGTTGTGTGAATTAAATTACTAAAGATTGTATTTTATTACCAAAATGTAATATCTTAAGATATATTATCATAGATATATAGGTATCAAATTTCATAAAAATGTTTTGTTCATATTTAACATTACATGTCATCATAACATGATCCTCAAAATATAATATAGCAGTTAAGTTACGATGAAGTGTTGTATCTTGATATCAAGCCATATCTCGCTCCGCTTGTCAAAGACCGGATCCTCTTTGTACCAACATGACGCTGATCCAACTCGTCAATTTTGAGTACATAATACAAACAATCCTTTTTATTTATTACAGAAACAAAATAATCATTTAATATTAATATGTAATATTTTATATTGTTTTCATATCATTTTATTAACTCTTGGATCTTGGATTAAAGTAAAAAAGTTATTTTTGATTTCAGTCGCATTTCTTGTATTGAAAATTTAAATTATAAATATATATTATTCGATCGGTGACGAATCGACGAGATCCAAACCTCAGTAGCTAAAACAGTGCAAATATATTTTGTGTCGTTAATACTTTGAGCAGATAGAAAATTCTGGAATGCTTAAACATTGTTACATTATGTTATAAAGATTAAAAGCTTTCCAAATGTAACACCACGCTGTATTTTAAAACATTTTAAAAACAAATTAACAGATCAGATTACGCTACCCCCGAGGATGTAAAGGATGGTAAAGATAAATCTCCGTCAGCGTCGGTCCGCGATAGACTATTAAATACTAAACTATTTAGACGATTTTTTAAAAATGGAATTTTTTGTGATTTGGGACAATTTTTGCCACAAACAAACACTCCTCTTACTGCGTCCCCATGACGCTTTGCACTTCACGAGACATTATTTTGGATCAGCGCTATCTGCCCTGGATCTTCCTCACGACGTACACTTTGATCCATACTCCAAACACGTGAGATATTACTTTTTTGAAGAGTAGACATGTTTTTTTTTATTTTATTTGGTTTTGTATGATTATTTCAAATGGAACGACAATAAATGTCTTTGATAAGTAATGTCGTCTTATTTTTATTACCCTCTTAATATAATAAGTGTGAAATTGAATTGATGATATTGATTGATTGAAGGATTCGGGGTAAGTTAAATTTTCAGCTTACTTATTATATAGAGGTGTTCACATTACTAAGTATAAGAAAACAAAATAGCTAATAACTATATATAAGAAAACTATACTAATATCACAGTATTATTATTCGCAAACCAGACTTAAAGAAATATTCAATAAATAAGTGTTCACAATTTTAAAACATTGTAAACTCCAAGACGAATTGATGTTACTTCGTTTGATTATAAATTTAGGTACTACTTAAAAGGCATAAATTGGCCATAGTTGCACAAAATATTACTTTTAAATGGAAATTTGTAGCAATAACTTTAACACGATTGCAATTTTTAAATAAAAATGGAGCTCGTTTGGTTTAGTTTTTGAAAATATATTCAAATAACTTCTCTTTGATAAGCCTATAACACTGTCAATTTTTATCGCCGCAATATATGTAAATTCAAATAGACATTTATTCTACTTTTATATGTATTCTAGAAATGTATAGTATAATAAAATATATTACCTTTACATTTGTTTTGTTAAATATTTCGCACAATCATCTAGTTACTGTGGTAGTTATTACTTTAGTACGTATAACTCCATGTAGCTTTAATATTTATTGATATATTAGTGAAAAAATACTATTTTATAATTGTTACTCTGACAATCTAACGTAATCGTAATAAAAACTGTTTTAAAGAATTCAATAAACTACGAATGTAATATTTTAACTGTTTCCATATTTTACTAGAACATCACATATTCATAGCATGTTCAAAAGCTTGTCTAAATTGACTTTGTCAGTATTTTTTCAGTACATTATACCAGGTATGGTGGATTACAAACGTATGTATATAAAAACAAGTCAATATATTGAAATAGACACTTGTATCTCGCTACACACTGCTTTTCTGATGATTAATAGTTCTTACATTGTGTAATTTAGAAGATTTAATTCATTACATTAGTTGACTGAATTGGAATAATAAATAATTTATAAATTAATCACAAATATTTCACACTTTAACTAACTTATGCTTATTAAGGTTCAAAGGACAACGGGCAAAATGTACCCACCGACCAATAACGACCAGATATATGTCGTTAGATAGCTCTTTTCATGACTATCATTTGTTATTACGGGGGCTAGTCTCAATTCGTTGTGGTAAAAATGTTATAGTTACTTAAATGATATCTATAAAATAAAGGTTGTTAGTTCTAGATATATATTTTTTTTTTTTTGTGTAGACTCCATTTACTGTCAGCGTTAACTTAACATGAGTTAAATATTAGGACAGTCAAATTGTGAAAAAGAAACCTAAAATAAAAAAAAAATCGTTTATTACTGATTTAGAAACAGAATTCTTATTATTTAAAAACTAGTCATCAATGTTGTCTACAATTACATCATTTAAAAATGCTGCTGGAGGATTGAATGCCTTGAGTAACCAATATACAATATAATTAAAGTCAAAAAATAAAAAAATAAAAAATACGTTATTATACGCCGTTCCGTACAAATAAAGGCGGCGATCGGAGGCGCGACGGGCGGCCGGCGGGTGACGCGTACGCAATGAGCATTTCGGAAATTACACCTTGCATTAAGGGTTTACGTAGGGATTTTTAACTTTTAAACACATTTTTTTAATATCTGGAAGACCCCACAACGATATGAGACTAGCCCCCATAATAACAAAGATAAAATATCTGGAACTAAATACTTTTATTTTAATAGATATCATTTAAGTAACTATAACATTTTTCCCACAACGAATTGAGACTAGCCCCCGTAATAACAAATGATAGTCATGAAAAGAGCTTTCTAACGACATATGTCTGGTCGTTATTGGTCGTGGGTACACATCCCATACATTTTTGCCCATCATCCTTTTCTAATGAGTACTCCTTTCCATATTAGCAGCGACTTCAAATAACGTCTTTTTAAATATAGCATGCTCGTTTGCAGCAATGTTTTGTTCAAATTATCGCTACAATGAAGCATATGTATATTAGTAGTATATGTATATATGTAGTTGTATATGTGTATACATGTAGTTGTATATGTGTATTCGTATAATTGTATATGTAACATGTCTCAAACACTACAACAATTTTATAGTTATAAAGTTGTGATGGTCACAATCTCTTAATGTTTATTTTAAGTATCATCAAATGACGTGGCTTTTAAACACATCGCCACAGATTTCACAGATTAAAACCTTTAAATTATTGTTTGGGTTATTTAGTCAGCTTGACGAGCGAGCGCCGGTGACAAGCGGACGTGCTCTTAACTTAAATTTTAAATCTACCCGCATTATATTTTACTAATAATTAATTATAAAAGTTGGTTAAATCAATCTTTTGTGTAATAATTAATATGATAATATTGTATATGTGGAGTGTGGTATAAGTTTGTGTTTGTGCTCCCGTGAATTCTCCTGAACTGACCATGTCATTGAAGAGTCAAATGCCGGTGCTAATTAAAAAGGTCAAATCAAATACAGTCTGATTGCCCAGACATGATGTATGTCTGTGCAAAAATCCACAGAGATTTAACTATCTCTCCAGTCTTGTAAAACATATGAAATACAGAAAAATATACTGCATGGAATACAGAAGAAGAAAGAACAAGAAAAAGAGTTAATTGCAATAAGTCTGGCCGCCAGCTGCACTCAAAAATCAATTCCACCACAAATGGAAATCAAAAAAACAAGTGTGTCTGCACAAAAACAAGAAAAAAAAGGCATTTCAAAACTAAAAGCAAAGTGTAAAATAACAAAGAGAACTTAGTGTGGTGACCTGTATGTGATATAATAACGAACATTTTATATAATAATATGTTCTATAGTTTTAGTTATTACAATTTCAATTTAAATTTTATATATATATTAGAATTTGTTTCAATTGAAAGATTAATTTAATAATTTATTTTGTATAATAGTAAAAATGAGATGTAGTTTAATAAAATTGTAGAATAATAATGAGGTGTAAATAAGTTTCAAATATAATATTTTTATATGTATGTTTTACAATAATTTGTTGTTTATTTTTATTTTTATTTTTTTTATTTGTTTGAATCAATTTAATGTTGAATTCAAAATTTAAATATATTGAGGATAATAATTTATATATAATATTATCGAGCGAATTATTAGCATATTTTTTATCTTTTGTTTTAAAGGTTGTATCAATTCATTGTGGTGAAGTACAATAGTTGTTATTTTTAATTTTATAACAATTTTTATATTCGTTATTTTGAATTTAAATTTATATTGCAATGTATATTATATTAAGTATTTCACCAATAATTGTTTGCTAGTTGTCGGTGCCAGATGAGTTTATATAGTTTTTGTATTTATTATTGTACGTTTAAATAAAAATGTGTGTATGTAATATTTAATATGAACAAATGCGGCGTTGGGGACCGCCAACCAACACGCCATGTTCCGAAAGGCGGGAGGTGGAGGACGGAGCTACAAATAGCTACGTGAAATGTAAGGGGAGGAATGGAACAGAAGATGAATGAATTATTAGATGTGATGGATGACAAAGATCTGGATGTTATTTGTGTGTCTGAGACCAAGCGAAAATGCAATAATACGACCGATTTGCCTGGCAACCGGGTCGCTTTCTGGGCTGGGGTTCCAGAGGGTGGGCGAGGTTGCCAAGGTGTAGGCGTATTGTTGTCTTCTCGAATAGTTAATGCTATGGTAGAATACAAGGCGATCAATCCGAGGCTTCTTTGGGTTCGCTTTAAGCTGGGGATAACAAGAGTATTCTTGTTAGCCGTGTATGCTCCAGTATCCTTAGCTCAAATGAGCGAGCTCGAGGAGTTTTGGGAGAGTGTCAGGGATGTTCTAAGTAGTGTCAGAAGTAATGAAAAGTTGATAGTATGTGGGGATGTTAATGGATGGGTTGGAACCGCGCGAAGTGGTTACGAAAGCGTGCTAGGCAAGTACGGTGTTAAGAGAGTAAATGAGGCTGGAAAGCTTATTTTGGAATTTTGTAAAGAGAGAAATTTGTTTGTGGCAAACACGATGTTTGATCATAAACAAATTCACATGTACACATGGGAGCGAGCGGAAGAAAGAAGTATGATTGATTTATTCCTGGTGGATCAGCGAATTCGAAGCCAAGTTATGGACACGCGAGTGTTTAGGGGTGCTGATCTGGGAACAGACCATTATCTAGTCGTTGCTAGAATAAGAGGTCTTTTTGCAGGTTGGCGCAACCTCACGACGTGTCCAAGCTTGGAGTCGAATTATCGCATAAGAAGCTGGAAGCTTCAAGATCCACCGATCAGAGAGGAATATCAAGAAAGGGTTTCCAAGAAGCTTGAAAGCTGTGACTCTGGAAATGAAAGTGCTGAAGTATGCTGGCAGAACCTTAGGAATGGTATGGTGAAAGTAGCGACAGAGGTATGTGGTAAAAGGAAAAGAGGTCTTAGTAAACAGCGCGATGAATGGTGGGATGATGAAGTGAAAGACGATGTGGAGTTAAAGAAGAAAAAAAGAAAAATTATAAAGCCTCGGGTAAGGGTAAAAATATGAGAGAGATAAGAAAAAGGAATACAAGCTGCAAAAGCACAAAACGAAAGTACTTATAAAGACGAAGCGTGAAAATTCTGAGAGAGAAAGGGATGAAAAGTTGACGAACAACTTCCGGGAAAACACGAAGCTTTTCTGGCGAGAAATTAGTGATTCCCTGGGTTGTTCGGTAACCTGTAGAATGAAAAGAGTGCTTTCGAAGAAGAAAATTTAATTAATTCAGCACGAACTGATTGATTATAACTTACAAATTACAAACACACGATGTAAAGTCGAGGGCAGCCATATTTTATCACATTAATTTTGATGAGTGTTTTAATATTTCCTGCAATAAAGCATAGGTCTTACATTTATCAGAAAAGGTCATTTCAAAACTCATAAGAGATGAGAACGCAATGCTAGTGTTGGATATATATTATTATTACATCTAAAACCAACAAATATTATTGAATCTATAGCAATTACATAAATGTGAAAGCTAAATTATTTTTATTAAAGTTGTCAATCCTATATAGTCTTAAAATTAGAAACTTGTTTCATATTCACATGGTCTTTTGTCTCAGTCATCGGAGAACTTTACAAACCACATTTACAATGAGAATGCTACAACTGACAAACTGATTACAACTGATAGTGGAAAAACAAATTGATTCGTTTAACATCAAATTGATGATTTAATGTCATTTTGGTTGAAAACTTTGATTTAATAATACAAAATCGGTATATGGTAAGTTCATCATTTCTTATACACCTAAGACACCTAACAAATATATATGTTTGTATTTTGATGAGAATGAAGATACTCTGAAGATTAAAATATTGAAATATTAAATAAAATAAATGCACACACATTGAAAGTAAGTAAAAGTAATATATTATTATTCTATACAAAACAGTCTTTAAAGAAATATTCAATAAAAAAGTTTTCACAATTTTTTAAACGTTGTAAATTTCAAAGCAAAATGATGTCGCTTCATTTGATTATAAACTTAAATGTTTTTTAAGTAATAAATTGTAAATAATTGGACAGAATGTTACTTTTTAAATGGAAATTTGTGGCAATAACTTCAACATGATTGCAATTTTTAAATAAAAGTGGAACTCGTTTGGTTTATAAATGGAATGGAATTATAAATATATTCAAATAACTTTTCTTTGATAAGCCTATAATATTGTTGAAAATAATTAAAGACAGTTTAAAAAGACTAGACTGGAGTTGACAAAATGATGAAACCAAAAATACACATAATGTATATATAAGTATTTGAAATGAATATAACTAAGACGTGAGTTAACTTTAAAGTCAAGTGTGTGTATTATTTTTCAAAGCAATAACTTTTGATAAACAATTGTTCTACAAATGTATTGTAATAAAGTATATTAGCTTTATATTAGTTTTAATAAATATTTTACACAATCAACTAGTTACTGTGGTAGATATTACTTTAGTACGCATAATTCCATGTAGCTTTAATATTTATTGTAGATTTTATGTAGGTATGTATGTAATAAGACATTTACAATATTTAACATACAATTTTATTTATATTCTTCTTCCGCCAATGAAACATTGTGTTGATTGAAGATATTAATTAAAACAATTCTATCAAGTATTGTATTTTTTAGAAACAATTATTAACGTCATATTAATATTATTTGTCGATATTATTTCATACGATACGATAGAATTAAATAAACAGATTGCATTTCTCAGCGGACCGGCTATTCAAAGACTTCTGAACAAACATTGAATTTGGCTAAGATTGAGGCGTACTTAAAAAAAATAAAATTAATGACTTTAATTAATTGTTCAAATCTTTCATACAATATTAATGAATATTTTACAAATAGAATATTTGTACAGTTATTCTATTTTATTAGTTTAATAATAATTTAAAAGTTTTACTAATTTAGAAGTTTTATTTCGATGTTTTTATGTATTAAACATAAAAACATCGAAATAAAACTTCTAGCAATGTACTGGTTTTTACCTCAAAGGTAATTTAATACCTCCTGTAGGTATACACGTTGAAGTAATTACCGCACTACGGCCATTATTGGCACGTAGAAGAAACTCTATATTAGTCAAGAAAAAAAATATTTTTACACGAAAAAGTTCTTAAAATAGTTGTTTTGGACTATTCATAGATAGGAGATGTCTTATTATATAAGTGGAGGAGCGGGCGAGTGGGTGAAGTCATTGAGTCGCTAATAAAAGCTGTAATATCAATTTATTTCATTCGCCTATAGCAGTGACCCCAAATAATTGAATTATTTGGGGTCACTGCTATAACGCTGTTCCATGATATCATATCTGACAAGTTATTTGTAATAAATATAATACACATAACACAAGTAACACACTCAACACAAGTTGTCGACTATGTAGCTTAAATTTTTCAAAGCCAAGACAAGGATGTTTTTTATTTAAAATTTATATTTTTTAATCGATCTATAATTTCTCATTTATTCTTCGGATTATGGGCTTGTTTTTTTTCTATTCTATCAGTATGTTTTATATCTAGTATAAGTAATATTTAAAATTTAATTGATGTGGTATTTTTACATTTCATGAGCAATGCTACCGACTTAACTGAAAATCTGAAGATATAAAGTGGAATAAATTTAGATGAATATTAAGAGTCAGTAGACAGTGTGAAAACATTTTTATCGTTACGAAAAAATCTTGTTTTATTTAACTATGCAGTATAGCAGTTTTGTATTTTATGCACCATGTTTTATAATAAATATATAAATTAACGTCAGATCAGAAGAAAAGTACCAATTCAGTCAGCTCTCATTATATTGTGAACAGCAATAGTAGGCACATACCTGCTCTCTTAATAGAACCGGACTGAGATGTGAACTTTACCAATGGAATACATTTTATTTTATCTACATACAATTAGAATATTAAAGTATCTTACATCACTGATAATTTAATAATGCTTATTAAATTTAATGAACTCCATACATCCGTTCGTAATCATACTATTAGTAAGGAAATAAACATCTAATGTAGTCTTACAGAAAATAGGAAAATAAAATTAAAACATTTTATTATCGACAGTAAATAAATAGATTATTTGCAAACTTTAACAATTAAATACACTGATCTTCAGAAGTCTAACAATATCCACTAGAGAGGTGTTGGTGTATTAACAATATATAAAGTAATATTCAATGTAATTATAATATTATAAACAGAAAACTGTAGTTTTAAATTCTTATTTTGAAATATTAATTATCACTCCTCTATCTAAGACTGGTGAAGGTGCATTGTATAATACCTATTTTGATGAACGATGTTCCTTGCCATGATGTAACAAGGGATGAGATTAAATATAGCGTGTGAGTGTGCGCGTGTGCGTGCGTGCGTGCTTGCGTGAGTATGTCTGTGTGTGCGTGGGTTGTGTGTGTGTGTGTGTGTGTGTGTGTGTGTGTGTGTGTGTGTGTATGTGTACTCTACGTATAGTTGCGACCTGATATATACGTTGTTAGTTGAAGAATATTATTTTATAAAGTGCGTAGATTTTCATATTAATTCGTGTTGTAATATTATATTTACTAATATGTATGCTCTGTGAGTGCCAGCCGTCTGTCTGTTTATACATTGTGTATAGTGAGTGGTCCCACGAGTCACTCCTAACAAGATAATTTAAACTTATGAAGATTATTTTACGTCTGGTTTATGGACTTCATAATACTTTGTAGGTGAAATTAAAATTGATAATAGAATAGAATACTATTTGACCATAATATTTTATATTTTTTCTTTTAACGGAACAGTCATTAGTTTAGAAAATCTACGTTTGTCTAGAAATTTTGTAATGTAAGCTTATACCTTTGGAACATCTAAGTTCTGCAGAAAACGTACGAAGAATAAACTCGTTTCATGCAAAACTATATCCTTCTTCTTCTTTGTATTAAAACATAAAACCAATTCAATAATTTATAAAAAGTAACCAAATTTAAGGTCATTTCTCATTTCAAAAGATAATGGATTTTCACAACGGTCTAAGAATCTTATTTTATTCCATCTAATTAGTCATTTAGGGTATCTTTTGCATATTAATAAGTTACATTATAAATAATTTTGCCTCGGGTAAAATAGAATTGTGAATTTTCAACAAACTAAAGTTTTTGAAACCCTTGAAGGACAGATATCTCCTAATACTTTGCAGCGTACAAGGTACTGTTTACTGATTCTGGACACCATTATAAATAAAATGTATATACTCAGACAGAAATATATTCCTACTAATTTAAATTAACTTTATCATAATATTTTAAGTCGTTGTATCACTCTGGTGATGGATGATTCAAGTTTACAAACAACATTAAGGTCATTATCTTCAGTATACATTTTGCATGTTCATTTTCTATTAATTGAATTCTGATTTCATTCTAAGATTTTTTAGCTATTTAGCTTTTGCATTTATATTCCCAATTGGTACTTGGTTTTAAAACGTTGCTAATACAAAAAAAGTATACACAACTATAAGTATTATAGTAAAATTTAGATTCATTTCACTGAAACCTAGTATAACTTTATATTATACTCAATATTTTTCTAAGTTCTATTGAATTGTTTGGTGTATTCAAGAGAAATTCAAAGAAAGTTGAAGTTATTAATTAAAATGAGTCTCATTTCTTAACAAGACTGGAACTTACTCTGGAAACTTTCATTTTAAGTTTTAATGAAATCACTTGTACAGATCAGTGGAGGATGAGTTTACTACAAGTTACGTTTTGTGTTCAAATACATTATAATTGCATAAATCGAGAAATTGTTTTTTTATATATCTTTAGTGTAGATTAACACGCACCCTATTTATAAATCCATCTATAAATGTTTAAATGTATTTTAATATATCTATTAGCTTTGATGGAATATTACAACAACACGCTTAGAATTTGCTCAGAGATTGAATATATTTACATAATGTTACACTCAGGTGCTTACATAATATGTTAAGTGATTTCAACCATGACGGTTATTAGCTTTGGGAGGCTTAACCGTGTCTTAATAGGCGGCTAAAATTAATATACCCTTAATTTTAACCTTAACCCTTTAGGTCATATGTATTTAAAAATTATATTCATATATTTCATACATAAGCGTGTGTGCCAAGTATGTGTGACATTTATTGGTATGTTATATTTTTATTTTACATTTATTTAAATTTTAAGCTTATCATGACTAGACATGTTTGAAGACAATTTAATTACTATTCATTGTAATCTATCATAATCTAGTTTTCAGTAACTTTCGTTTTTTTTAACAGTATCTTTGTTTCTCTAAATACTGTCTTTAGGAGCTACTTTAGAAGTCCTATACATTCTACGAGTACTGTTACCTAACAAGACAATCAGATAATCCTTTTTACCGATCCACAATTACTAAACCACATGAAGGCCAAAATGTTAATGTTACAAAGCTAAATTGAAAAATGTGTCCTTAGTTTTTAAAGATAGCGTAATTCTCTTCTAATCTTCTATGTTGATATTTATTAAGAGGAGCTTGATAAGCTTGAGCGCGTACAAAATGTATGTTGTAAGCAAAATTTGATAAAGTGTTATTACGCAGATCCACTATTATCATTTAGCTTAAGCAAAGAGGCTGTCAATCTGCTTTCGAAGATATGTAGGTAAATGTTAAGCTACCTTTTTTTTTTTCTTTTTCTTTTTTTCTTTTTTTTTTTTGCTTTTGAAAAATCCGTTACGGATACCCGCCAGCCAGGAAGGTGATGGCCGGAGGGTTATGTGGGACTACCTGGCGGCATAGAGGACGCCGCCATTTTTAAGGCTACCCACTAAAAAACCAACGGTTGCTTTCAACGCCCTAATGGGACGACACGGAATCGCGTTAGCACTCACCGTGCCGCCTCGGCGGTAACCCCCAGTGCGAGGGTGCCCCGAGCAACTTAGGGCACCCTCACCGCGTAGGCCTCGGCAGTTGAGAGGGGTCCACCCCCTCTCACCAAGGCCTACGGCTGGGAGAGGAAGCGACGGGCGTACTCTCGCCTCCTTCTTCCCAGCCTCCCCCGGTGAAGCGGGTCAGAGGTAGAGGCTTGCTCTCTGACCCGCTCCGCGGCCTCCTTCGCGGCGATGACTTGCTCGCAGAAGGAGGCCATAGCGGCCCAACACCTCTCGCTGCCGATCATCGCGCCGACAATGCGCGGCAACGAGAGGTCTCTGCCAACCACGGCCACCAGCTCAGCGCGCTGATGACCCCAGGCTGTGCACTCCTCCACGGTGTGACGAGGCATGTCGACGGACTCGTCACAGTGGTGGCAGGACGGGGCCGCCTCCCTTCTTGTGATCTTGTGCAGGTACTCACCGAAGCATCCGTGCCCCGTGAGCACCTGCACAAGACGGAACGTCAGAGTTCCATGTCGCCGGCTGATACAACGATCCAAGTGGGGGCGAACTGCCCCCACTGTCGTCAGACCGGCGGCCGGGGATAGGATATGTAATGTAATGTTATCAAAATGTCATCCATTTACAACAATAACAAGTGTTTTCGTAGAATTAAATTTAGGCAATAATTCTAAACTCATTTTTAACAATTAATTACCTAAAATTATAATAACACATCACATGATCCAGTTCTGATGACGTCATTAATATAACTTCTAAAAATAAACAGAATACTTATAAAACCTTATAGTTATTTTACTACAGTGTAAGTTCGTTAGACAATAATAAATTTAGTTTTAATGTATTAAGATGATGTATGGATATTTATGGAATTATGATGAAAATTATCGGTTAACGAATACATGTAACATATAAAACAATGCAAAACAACAGAGAATTATCTAAATTGCAAATCTAGTTTTGAAATCCAGTTCTATCTGTTTAAGAGTTATGAGACCAAGACAGTGAAAATACACTTTCAGGCACTAGATTACTGCCTGGTCGAGTGTTGAGGTGTAATAGTGATATATCAGAAAGATTGCGTATTTTTTACAGTACAGGCAAGATTATTGTATAAATAACAGTATTGTAAAAATTTGTGTGAAGAAAAATAAAATAACATTTTTAATTTGCAGCAGTCCTAAAACTATTATTCGTTTGTATTAGAATTTAATTTAAAGTCAGGTTTATTTTGTTAGCAGTTGATTTAATGTCCCCACATACATTATGTTGTATGTACAATGTATGTGTTTTAAGCCCTGTGTTGTTCCTACACGTTCACAAAGAAGCGACGCTGAAGAAGCGATTACACTGCACGTTCAAACTTAATCATCAAAGTGAAATACATGTAATATTTTCATCCAATAATATAAATCGATAACTACATCTTACACAATATATATTTTACTACATTGATATCTTGCAAGCGTCAACATGTAACATACTTCAATAGGTCAGTTAGTTCGTTGTGTTGTCCAAAGTGGACGTGGACAAGTTCATAATAATTACCCAACCGGTCTTATTGTATTCGGCTTTATTTTATTGATAACTAAACCCTGAAGTAGCTGTTGTTGTAACATCTTTTATTATAAATATATAATATAACACTACTATATTATAATATGATATTATTAAACTCAATTACATCTTATATTAGTATACAAACAATTACTTTTAAATGAATTCTACAGTCACTGCTTGAAGCATCTTAATAGAAAATAATATTGTACGTCAAGCTGTTCATGTTTTTGAACTATATCTTTGTACAATGATTGATTTGAATATCTTTCTGTAATTATGAGTAATACAAGTTAAATCCGATATCAATGTATGTTTAAAAACTGTTTGCATTATTATCTCAATGTTGAACTTCACAAGAAAAAACCAACATAAATTTAATTTAATAAAATTGGAGTTAAATATCTAAAAACATTCCGCATTTTAGTACCAAGACTTTAATATCTCTAAAGCGTTCCAATGTGTTGTATGTGGGTAAGGTATCCCAGTGATAACCTTACCTACATACGAGTACAAATACAATACATTAACTTTCAGTAAACTTAACGAAATGATTGATCTAGAAATACAGTGTAAAGTTTTATTGGGAAACTTTTAAAAATGATAAAATATGTTAAATAAAGCAATCAAGGATTATAATCTTTATGTATAGGCAAATAAAACTTGAAGTAATAGATTAATTGTTTACAATATTATTTTCATACTCTATTACGTTTATTTATTTAATTATTTATCTTCACGCCATATCCTTGGATAGCCAGAGACAACGGAGCGCCAAACGCTTGGTTCCCTGCATACCTCTTACGTCTCGGCCATAGACATCAACCTCTTCATACATGCCCTCCGGGGAGTCCTCATTTTTTTATGTGACCTTCCTCCAGTATCATAGATACTGTGTTTTAGAATAATATTTCGTTTATTACAATGCAAAATTTTTATTCTGCAAACTACTACTATCTACTGATTATTATTATCTACAATATTACCCCACGGTACAGAGAATACCTATTCACATATCTCAGTAGGAATTTTCAATATGTAATCCCTCACAAACAAATTTTTCACCACATTTTGTAATATGCCTTTTGGATAAGAATGAAACTCCTACTTTAATACAAGTCTAACAAAAGATCAAACCCAGGCTTCAATGTAACAATAGAAAAGGTTTTGGACTAAGAAAAGATTTAATATATTCATATCTGTTGTTTCTTTAATATTACTAATTTAACATCTTTTTCAATTACAATATATGTATATATAGTATTATAATAATTATTTATACAGCGACTACTTCAACTAGTCACTGTATAAATAATAGTTGTTAATAGAATCATTTATTGTATCAAAGCTAGGATCAGTAAGTACTCTTAAATATAAAGTTAGGTAGTCATCTATGATGTGAAATATTAAGAACAACATTAAATACAATGTGTATAAATGTAAAGAAACTAAGGTTAAATATTGCAATATTAATCTCGACGCAAACCCCAAAATATCATATATTATCAAATAACGAAAAAGCTTTATAGCTTCATTGGAAATGTTAAATATTCGGATATACTGCCTTCGAATATAGCTGAATAAATAAGACATGGGAAAGTTATTTATTATTCTCGTATGTCTATATACTAAAGCTCCCGGCAGGCGAAACTTTTTATGACCACGCGACCTCTTCAACAGTAATCGTTATATTTCAGTCAATCTATATAATATTATGTTTTATGTAGCTAAACATTCCTTGTCAATTGCGCTATCTTGTAGTATAAACTGTATAAAAAGCCGTTTAGTGTTTTTGAGAAAATAAGTATGTAACTAATTTTCAGACGGACAGCTTTAGAGGACTTATGTATTATAATATGTGTAGATTGTCAGTAATTTGGAATTGTTTCAACAAATGACAATGTTTTGACAAATAATATGACAGCAGACTGTGCTGTGTTTACTGTGTATGTGCTGTTACAGCAGACTATTACAAATAAGTGCCTTCCTTAAAACATCCTTCTATATATCATCATACACATTATATACACGTTTATTTTCACACACAACAAATGTAAACACACAAACTTCCACTAATATTGCATCTTTGTTTATCTTACTATAAATATAATATTTACTATTATACACATTTGAATTTCTTAATGATTATCTTTGAAACTGCCATTAAATTACAGTTCCCAATAGTGAAAGCCGTATAGTGATTATTCTGCTGAATATTTCAGGATATATTCGGTGTAGTGATATAACAGGGAGGAGTCAGAAAGAGCGCCGCAGTACCCCCGGGCTGCAGGCACCAGCAGGGACGGACGTGAGTTATATTAGATTATTTCATTTATTGTGCAAACCGTTCTTCGTCTCGTACAAAAATTCTCACTTATTGTTTTCGATTAAAAAATAAAATAACAGAACAATTACTAAGCTAGTTATTATCAAGAGACACAGTTTTATCAAGGGACAAGTAACCACACAAGATTAACTAAAAGGTTTTAATTAAACAGAGGGACCTGGCAGAGATATTCTTGTGGATAATATAAAATATTATTCTCTTGTAATCAAAAACAAATTATTAATAGATATTTGTTTTATTAAGGTTAAAAAATAACATTATTTTACAAGTCGGTTTCATTATTAAAATCAAAAAGTAAATTGAAGAACCGAAATAAAATCCCAAAGTAAGGTTTACTCAGAACAGACACTAAAATGTACTTCGTCCAAGTTGAGATCATAATTTCTTATGACAGTGGTAGTTTTAATTGCATACTCAGTTGTGTGTGTCACAAAGCCAGAGTCGATAGTCAGAGCTAACTGTTGTAAACACACGTGTTGAATACGAACTTCAGTGCTTTTGGAAAATAAACCCTGAACGGAGTTTGTCACACTAAACACAAGTGGACTGAACCTAAGCAAAATGTTTCAGCAAATGTCATAAAATTAAAGATAAAATAGTTGTTGAAAAATAAAACTTGAACTATTTTGTAATGAACGATAAGTATGATATATTGCTCGAATTGGGATTGGATTGAACCAGAAGGTTTGTCAGAAACCAGATCAACGGTTAAATTCACGAATTTTAATTCTCCTTCAGTCTATATTCGATTCAAATAAATTACCATAATCTATAGTGAAACCAAAGTAAGTATTGTCTTTAGAAAGTTCAATATATGGTATCTTTTTATATATCTATTTAAGTAAAACTATTTGTAAAACGCAGAAAGGCAATGTACGACTTTTCCTACATTGTGATTGTTAAGCGTAGTCCTGGAGTCAGAAAGTTGTTTTCAAATACGCAAGGCTTTTTTGCTAGACCTGCAGAAGTACTTTAAATACCACATAAGGAGGGGAATGCTCCCCAGTACTACTGACGCAGTGACCTTAACTGACACTGGGGAGTTTAATTGATTCATTGGAATTGATAATTGGGTCTAATTCCTGTATGAATAAAAATATAGTACGTAATTCAAAAACGTTTTAAGCTCATCACTTCGTATATGCGTACCTTAAAGTTAGATTTAAAATTAAATAAGCAATTATGTAAAACTAACAGATGAGAGTATACTTTGATGAAAATTATCTTCAATATTAAGAGAACTAAATTCAGAAAATTTAAAATTGGTATAGATTATATATTAATAGTTAGTGCTTAGAGTAAAACCAATTAATCTTTCGTAATGAAAATATACCATCTATATTAAGCCACGCAGTAGAAATTTAACAATTTCTTTATATTTTTTAATAAATATATATATTACGGGATCATGAAGAAAGCAGCTCAATATACACTGTTATAAGATGTATGAAGATCCCTACTCTAATATTATAAAAGGAAATGTTGTTTTTTATCCTCATCAAAACCATGAAATAAAATGAGTTTTCATAAAATATATTCTCAAAAAATAAGCTCATTATTTTAATAGAACTACTGAGACGTGAACAAATAACTAAGCAAACAGAATATATTTCATTTCATTCACATAAAAGTTAAATTATTAAAGTAACTTCTCTAACAGTTATTAATTGCTTATTAGATTTAACGAATTTTATTCTAATTACAGTTGTAATCAATAATGCATGCTTTTATTTATACTTTACTTACTTTACTTTACTTTAGCTTCACGCTATGTCCCTTGCGGGGTAGCCAGAGACGACGGAGCGCCAAACGCTACGGTCCCTGCATACCTCTTTCGCCTCGGCCACAGACATCAACCTCTTCATACATGCCCTCCGGGTGATCCTCCTGCTTTTTACGTGACCTTCCTCCAGTATCATAGATACTGTTTTTTCGAAGGTCACTCGAGGGTTGCCCCTGTCTCTCTTACCACTCACTTTGCCTGCATAAATCTTTTTTACCATTCTTTCATCACTCATTCGTTCGACGTGCCCAAACCACTTCAGCACGTTCTTCTTCATTCTCACTGTAACATCTTCACAAGTACCTGCCATTCTGTGGATCTCTTCATTGCGGATTCGGTCAGCTAGGCTGACTCCGCATATTCTGCGAAGAGATCGCATCTCCACAGCATTCATCTTTCTTACATTCTTCTTCTGTGTTACCCACGTTTGGCTGCCGTATAAAAGCGTCGGTAGCAAAACCGCATTATGCACAGACAAACGTGCAGCTATGCTGACGTTTTGCCGTCTCAACAATGCAGCCAGAGCATCATTGACTCTGTTACCGGCAGCAATACGCCTTTCCACATCCATTTCGTATCTTCCGTCCCTGCTAAACATACTTCCCAAATATACCACTTCATTCACTTATTTTATTATCTTACCATTCACGTTCATCTTACATTCTGTTCTTTCTTCATTTCTTTCAAATATCAGAACCTTCGTCTTATCTACATTCAGGTTTAGACCATTATTTTCACACCCATCTTTCAGATTGGTGACCAATGCCTGCAGATCGCATTCTGATGATGCAATGAGCACTGCATCATCTGCGTATAACAAGCAATTGACTTTAAAGTCACCTACTATCACTCCCATATCACTTTCTTTCACGCCTTGGAGACAGCTATCCAAATACAAATTGAACAACCAAGCTGACAGCGCAACCTTGTTTAACACCCGATTGGATATCAAACCAGGGCGACATGGCAGCTCCTACTCGCACACAGGCTGAGTGATCTCTGTAAAGAGACTTTACAGCCTGTAGCAAGGGTCCGCTCACATTGTAGTCACGGGGTAGTATCTCCCATAATTTCTTTCTCACAACCCTGTCAAACGCCTTTTCCAAATCCACAAAAGCACAGAAAACCTTTTGGTTTAGGGCCAAAAACTTTTCCGTGATCATGCGGAGGGAAAAGATCTGATCTATACACCCTCTTCCAGGTCTAAAATCTCCTTGGGCCTCCCACAACAGCCTTTCAGATCTCTCTTGCATTCTTCTCGCTAATATTTTAGCATAAACTTTACCGCCCAAAGTAATCAAACTGATAGCCCTATAGCTTGCACAGTCTATCTGTGAACCTTTGCCTTTATACAAAGGTACGATGACTGCACCTCGCCAATCGTCTGGGATCTCTCCTGATTTTCAGCATAAATTGCACAAAAACCAGAAAAAGTCCCAGACGCGTGGCCCACCATATTTGATCATCTCGGCAGTAACATCATCTGCTCCCGCAGCCTTACCACATTTCAGACTTCGAATCGCACTCTCCACTTCTTCCAAACTGATTTCACCATCGGCTACATCCGGACTCAGCATTTTGCTGGTACTCAAGGCCGAGGCGTCCTCACATTCATACGTCTCCTTGTAGAATTCCGCCCACCGCTGAAAAACGTGTGCTTGCTCGGTTAAAACTTCACCGCTCTTCGAAAGCACCCCTTTCATCCTACAGGTTATCGAACAACCCCGGGAATTACTAACTTCTCTCCAGAAAAGCTTCGTGTTTTCCCGGAAATTGTTCGTCAACCTTTCATCTCTTTCTCTCTCAGAATTTTCACGCTTCATCTTTAGAAGTGCTTTCGTTTTGTGCTTTTGCAGCTTGTAATCTCTTTTTCTTATCTCTCTCATACTTTTATCCTTACCCGAGGTTTTATAATCCAGCCATGCTTTCTTCTTTAACTCTACAGCGTCTTTCACTTTATCATCCCACCATTCATCTCGCTTTTTACTAAAACCTCTTTTCCTTTTACCACATACCTCTGTCGCTACTTTCACCATACCATTCCTAAGGTTCTGCCAGCATACTTCAGCACTTTCATTTCCAGAGTCACAGCTTTCAAGCTTCTTGGAAACCCTTTCTTGATATTCCTCTCTGATCGGTGGATCTTGAAGCTTCCAGCTTCTTATGCGATAATTCGACTCCAAGCTTGGACACGTCGTGAGGTTGCGCCAACCTGCAAAAAGACCTCTTATTCTAGCAACGACTAGATAATGGTCTGTTCCCAGATCAGCACCCCTAAACACTCGCGTGTCCATAACTTGGCTTCGAATTCGCTGATCCACCAGGAATAAATCAATCATACTTCTTTCTTCCGCTCGCTCCCATGTGTACATGTGAATTTGTTTATGATCAAACATCGTGTTTGCCACAAACAAATTTCTCTCTTTACAAAATTCCAAAATAAGCTTTCCAGCCTCATTTACTCTCTTAACACCGTACTTGCCTAGCACGCTTTCGTAACCACTTCGCGCGGTTCCAACCCATCCATTAACATCCCTACATACTATCAACTTTTCATTACTTCTGACACTACTTAGAACATCCCTGACACTCTCCCAAAACTCCTCGAGCTCGCTCATTTGAGCTGAGGATACTGGAGCATACACGGCTAACAAGAATACTCTTGTTATCCCCAGCTTAAAGCGAACCCAAAGAAGCCTCGGATTGATCGCCTTGTATTCTACCATAGCATTAACTATTCGAGAAGACAACAATACGCCTACACCTTGGCAACCTCGCCCACCCTCTGGAACCCCAGCCCAGAAAGCGACCCGGTTGCCAGGCAAATCGGTCGTATTATTGCATTTTCGCTTGGTCTCAGACACACAAATAACATCCAGATCTTTGTCATCCATCACATCTAATAATTCATTCATCTTCTGTTCCATTCCTCCCCTTACATTTCACGTAGCTATTTGTAGCTCCGTCCTCCACCTCCCGCCTTTCGGAACATGGCGTGTTGGTTGGCGGTCCCCAACGTCGCATTTGTTCATATAACATTACACAACCATTACAAAAATTAAATAACAATAACAACAACAATGAATTAAATATTTTCAAAAAATTAATTAATAACAATTACAAAAATAATAATATTACAATAAATTAAATTAAATAACAATAATAATAATAATAATAATAATAATAATAGTAATAATAGTAATAATAATAATAATAATAATAATAATAATAATAATAATAATAACAATAATAATAATAATAATAATAATTTAATAATAACAAACAAAATAACAAAAATTAATAACATTTAACAAATAATATTGAGACTTTAAAAACGCCAGATATAAAAGTAAAAACAGGGAACAGCTTGGGGCTCTGTTGGAAGTGTTGTGACTGCAGTTGATATCGGTGGAGCTGTCTGGGTTGTAGGCCAGTGAGACGTTGCCCTCGGAGTCCGCGCGTTCGTCCAAGCGGATTGACATACCGGCTACGCTGTTAAATGGCGTAGTCAGAATCATCTGAGAGACTTTTGATACCTGTGCTGCCCTTCTGTTGGCACGACTAGTCACTAGATATCTCGACAATAGTAAATTTCAAGTTACTCAAGTAATTCCCTAGATGGCGTTGTTTTATTGATCAGATATGCAAAGTCATTCGTTGATTTTATTCTTATGATTATTTTTTATTTTGTACGTTCTACGCTCAAATATCTTAATTATCGTATTTGCACATCTATTTTTGATTGAGGTCCACTTAGTAGTCAGTAGATAGATAGTCAGTAGCTTGTAATTCCACTACACTTTTGATTATAAGATATCACTTGTTTATATTTTTACTTTGTAATTGTATACGGAGCCGATGTTTATCGTGACGTTTGACGTTTGACGTTTTTATTAATTTATATTGTTTGGAATTATCCTATCTCCATGTTCAAGGCCTGTCCTATCGATGTGTTTTTTATTATAAATTTATTAAAAATATATATATATTTTTTTTTCGGGAAAGAGCTAACCAATCCGAGACCTCGCGTTATCCCTTTTGTGTCGACACGTAGTTTTTTGTTCAACCCTTATTACGAGGAATTTGTTTTTTATCTATATAACTTTTTCATCTGATAATCTCCAAGGGATTGGTGGTTTGACTAATGGAAGATAATTTAATTAAAGACAATTACTTTTGAGATAAGTATTTCATCAAATATCAAGCTCTCAGCGCAGTTGCCTGTTATTAGTTTATATTCTTGTTCTTTAGTTATATTACTTATAAACTTAAACTAAGTCTATATTTAGTTTGTTGTAGGTGTTTTTGTTTGTTACCATACTCAGTACGTCGGTACAAGCAACACGTTAGCATGTAAATTAGATATTGTTAGAAAAGTCTTGAAAGATTAAACATTAACAATTATTCATTTCTTCCTAAAATGCTTTTTACATGGACTGTATCCTCTAAGTGATAACATAATATATATCATGTCTTACATAACAATGTACAACTGATACTAATATTAAAAATACGTAACTTTAAATATTTTTTGTAATGTTTCATTCTTCTTTTTTTAAAGTTTAATGTTTCAAAGTTCTCGTCTATTGTTTCAAACACAAAGATGCCTTTGAAGACTTTTAAAAGCTATTCAAATATTGTACATTGTGTTCTTATAAAAAACAAATTATTAATATTGCCATGATATTTAAATGAGTATTATACCCATTATCGTTAATATTTTACTACAAAAAAACAGATTTTTATAAAATAGGTTATTTATAAATAGGCTAATTTGCTATTAAAGTTAACATACTAATATTTATTACTCTTAAAAAAGGGTAAAAAGTCTTTTTCATTTCCCTCCCTCCTGAACTATGGAGATGTCGAGAGTCACTTCTTTCAAATTAATGATAAATTGATTACAGATCATATTATATGTAACGTATGTCTATTAACGTTCTTATTAAATTTATTTATTAAGAACAGCAGATTTATAGCAGATAAAGTGACCATAATAACAATGAATGTTCAAACGTTACTATTGTTATAAGTATTAGGATATAAAATATAACATTAATATTTAATCATAATATATGATATTCATTACTTGTATTTACCATATAACCATAATCATATCATTACATTCTATTATATACTATTATAAATGTGCGACGGCTTTTAATATACTATTGTCTAAATAAAACACAGCTTTCTGAAAACTAAACGTATCCAAATAATGTTTTAGTTACATCATTGTATTTCTATTGCACTGTTACAATATGTAAAACTATAAAACTATCATTATTTATCTTTACATAAATAGTATTAAAAATAGAAACAGGTGTTCCCTCTAGGTAGCTTTTGAAGAATAAACATAACACAAAAAATACTTATTTGATCTATTATCTGCATTCTGAGGCATGTCCAATATGTATACTAATATAATATGATATTATGTAAAATAGGTTACTTCCTTTAATCAGCGGCATTATATTCCCTCAAGAAGCGAAGTAACAAGCAAAATAATTTCTCAGCCTGTATTTCTAAAGTAAAAGATTCATAAATTTTGTTTTTGTTCGTTAATCAACAAGACTGGAGACGGATAGAACAGATAGAACCAACTGGGAGATAACTCTTAAATTACATTTCCGCTTTTACAGATTAATTTACCTTTGTAAAGAAAAAAACAAAATATAAATTCACTTTTCAATTCAAAAGATAATGGCTTTAATAACGGTCTAAAAATCTTACCGCTATTTAGTCTCTTTAAATTTTTCATTTATGTTGTCTTTGTATAAGAATGATTACTGGCGAAGTTAAATATAAAGTTACATTGAGTAGCCCCGGCTTAGATAGAATTGCGAATTCTTCAGAAAACCAATTTATTTATAACCCTTAAAGACGAAAATTTTTAATTTTACGAATAAAATTTTAAATAAAATGTATTTCTTAAGAGCGAGAAATTTGTGTATAAATTATCTATTTCAATAGATTGTTGTGTGGTAGAATCATGTTTACTACAGTATTGAAGGCGTTATCTTCCTCACAGACGTGTGATGACATTTGATCCGTTTAATCCGACTTCAATTACAAGGTGACAAGTATCAATTCAATTATGAGATGTATATGGGTTTTTCATATTCGCATTGAATTTAATGTTCATTTTAAATTATACTGTAATACTTATGTGCTAATTAATGAATCACCTTATTAAAAACTTCTCAATAGTTAGTTAATTTTTATTTAAACTTTAACTTCATATTTAATTTTAACTTAATTTTTAACTCTTATTTGTCCGTACTTTGGAAACAAATTACACAACAATGTACACCTACTTATCTATTTAAGTAAGGATTAGCTGTTGTAGTCATATTTGAATAACAATTATAAAAAATTCCAGTCAACAATTAAACATTAAAAAACACATATTTAAGTTTATTTTTTCAATAGTTTAGTGTATTATACGCTGTATATAGTGTCAGTATTCACCTATTATTATTGTCACAGTCTACTACGGTCACTAAGTACCTACAGCTCAGTATCATCAGTTACATAGCACCTGTTGATTGTATTACTGATATGGTATTGTACATTTTGTATTCAGTTCTATATAAAGCTCTTTTAATCGCAGCATACACTGAATGCTGTAGTAATGTTTGTTTCAACAGAATTGGTGCTCGTCTAGAATTACGTTTGCAACTTTAATACTAACGACGCCACAGCTAACAGGTAACACAATTTTTGGAGTTGTACGATAACTAGACTTTGTATAAAATACAATATAAAATATTGTAAGAGTAAAACACTATTAATATCTAAATGAGAATTGTTGAAACAAATACAAACAAATACGATAATATCCTAAAAGTAAAATGATGTTGTTGCAAAGTTTCAGTTTTACCATTTGTTATTTCCAGTAGAGGAAATCCGGCAACATTTGATTTCCTGCTGTTATTTTACCTGATTGCTTTTGTAAATTCAAAATTATTTTTATATACCCACTATTAAATATTTTGTTATAAATAAAATAAAAACCAAAGATAAGTTACTCTAATTTGATCTCGAAACAGTGTTTATAGTTATATATAAGGTAAAATAATAGGTTTAAACTTTTTGTTTATTAAAGTATTTTACAATGGTTTTGAACTCATCAAGTTCTGTGTCATCCGAAGACCCAAAAACAAATTTGAGAGAATACTTTAGTTAAAAAATTATTTAAATTATAACTAAGATGACGATTGCTACTCAATTAAAT
Source organism: Melinaea menophilus ssp. n. AW-2005 (assembly GCA_918358695.1). Classification (NCBI taxonomy): domain Eukaryota; kingdom Metazoa; phylum Arthropoda; class Insecta; order Lepidoptera; family Nymphalidae; genus Melinaea; species Melinaea menophilus. The sequence goes on from OU911059.1 coordinate 2,601,266, forward strand.
CATAATGTAATTACACATTGCAAGTCATATGATATAAGGTGTCCGTTCTCCCATATGAACATTTCTCGGATACTGAAGCAGTGCAGTGAACATATCTGACCATGACCTGCTCAGCGGTGCCTGCTTATGGGAAAGTAAGTAACTATTCATCATATTCTAGTGTTTTACTAATAATAATATAAATTAAAGATATGTTTAATGTATGTAATATTATTATACTGCGAGTGAGATAAATAAAATAGTATATTTTTTTAGATGATTCTTGTTATTACAATATTGCAGTTAAAACATTCAAAGCACCTTAGAAGTCAACATTATATTACGCTTCGCATATCAAAAAATTGTGCTCATAGTATACTTTTTTTACGTAAAAGGGACAAATTAAATTATAATTCCTGTCATTTACCACCGCATTCTTCAGCGTAGTTTTGTCATTTCAATGTAATGTTCGTGCGTCCCTCGCGTGTAAATACATGACAACCTACATTGTTATAAACGGTCGTTGAATTTCCCAGACATATATATGAATATACTAAATAAGGAACGTACACACAAAAGGTTCTATAAGTTGTTTATAAAAAATAGGCTGTTTATTTTTAAATCAGACGCGTTACCATCTCAATATATTTTATTCATTTTAAGTTCAGGGATATAATATTAACATGAAAGTAATGTTAATGGACTATTAGAAAAAATATTTTCTTACTTTGCATTCAGAATATACAAATGCCTAGTCAGGCATTCAGTCGTTCAGTGGGAACTTTATGTTATTAACACTCTTTGCACAAATAATAAAATTATTATGATCACCGATTCATTCATTTATGAATAGTTTTTAATCATATCTTATTAACAGGTCATATATCGAAATTAGCACTGTATTCTCTGAAAATTTTGCTAATATATTTGGCTAAAAGTAAAAAAAACTAATTGGTACTATCTGAGGTTGTCACACGAGTGTCACATGAGTGTCTCCTGAGGTCAATACAAGTCACATGTGGACGAACATATTACAAAGAACAAATGTAAACCTCATTCTGAACTGGTATAGTTTTATTTTTTATTAACAATTGTCCTTGATATTGATAAATAAGACACGTCTATTTTTAAGGATTAATATAAGAAGTGTTTATTGGTAAGATAATAATATTTTGACAAACAAGTTCAGTAAATATAAAATGTGTGGGATAAATATTCGTCAAAAATACTTCCTACATTACTCAAAACAAATCTAATTCGTATCTAAATTGTTTTATAATTTTAAATGTCTTGTAATCTCAAGAACCGTGATCTTTACCTGATACTTATAAATTGCTATTCTATGAGAAATAAATTGTAATTAGTTTAATAAAATTGCATTGTAAGTAGTTTCGCTGCAGTCGAGTTGAGATCTACATTGAGACAATTCAATAGTGTTTATAGTCCTATCGTACTGAACGACTTAGCTACAATTCAAATTCAATTTGTTTTAATTGTTTAAGAGCAGTTACAGCATATATTAAGTATTAAGATTCATTAAATAAGTAACTTTTTCAGGTCCGAGTTACATACTCTCTCTCTCTCACACACACACACGCACATATATATATATATTCCCAAATTATATTCATTATTAATAAAAATGTTATATTTGTCAGTGTAATAAAAACAGATGTAATATTCTTTAATTACTTAGTATTTATATCTTATCTTTAGTTAACATGCTAGTATATACATATTATATTCGATAGTTTGCTTATTGTAATCAGTTGTTAATTGTGATATACTCGTTTGTAGATCAGTAACTTATATTTGAACGTCCTCTTGTATTTAATGTACGTTAAAAGTAAAACACAGTTCTAAAAAGAAAGACCAACTACAGAGTAGATATTGTCAGAACTAATGACGTCCAGTTTTAAAGAGTATCACTATACAGCTCACTAGCAGTGGTAAGTGTCTTTGTTAACTTTGATAAAAAGTCTGTTACAAAAACTGTCAATTACACTGAGTGAACCCTTAGTACAGAAGAAATACTTTGTAACATTTCATGATGATCCTAACAGGAACTATTGAGGGACGCTGTCATAATATTATTCTCCAAGTACTATAAATATAAAAAATCTGTTGTATAAATAAAATTCATTTTCTTACTATAATATGAACCCACAGATTATATATACTATATAGTATATCCTAGGTTTGATTAATTTTAATAAATCATTTAATCGATACACTACCACTTTGCTTACTTTAGTATTGTTTGAATTAATAAGTTGATGAAACATAAAAAAACCATTAAAAAGTCTTACAATTGCAGGTGAGTTTAGTATAAAAATATAATGTTTTTAATATTTGTAATATTGTTTGATATTAATACTTTATTTGCATACCCTGCTATATTAAATACCAAAAACGTCCGCTTCAAAGTAAATAAATCTGCGTCTTCTATGCTCATATTGAAAGTTTACAAGTGTGTAAGTAATGGTGTTCAATTTTTCATCAAGTGACAACCTTATGTAGTAACTACAGATAACACACAAAAAACAAACCCAACGTGTATACAGTATCAATGACATGACGTACTTAAATAAAGATGCAGACAATTTATTTAATTTAGTGATTATCAGTATTTAAAATGAAACATTACTTACTTATAATACTATACAAAGAGATTATAAAAGGAGAATATTTTTAATAAATACATAACAGTCAGTCCAGTCAATCAGTCCGTCTGTGCACACCACTGTGAATATAATTACTGCTTTGACCCACACATGTATTCACACTGCCTCGGTATAGAACATTTGAATGTAATCCTAATTACTGCATTCTATAATAATGGGCTGAAAAGATCTTAAGATCTTTTGTTTTTCTGTTGTACTAAAGTGAATTGGAAGCTTAAATGAAAAATGCATAAAATATTTTTATATAATGTGACGTGATATCAAATCTGATCCATTCTCGGTATTTATTTACAATATTAGAAAGAATTACAAGAGATTAAGAGCTGATGCACGTGGCATTGTTCCCGCTGTGGTTCCACCATGTTCCCAGCTTATAATAAGACACTGAAAGTGTCCGTATATATATTCTCGAAATACCAACTCAATTATCACGTTTAAATATACATTTAAATACAAAAAATTATATTATCTTAGTAAAATAGAAACTAATATGTATAGCTTTTTAGTTGAATTATTTCAACATTTTCTTTCATAATATCTTAAAGAGTAACGGATAAATTTGTAATAGTTTAAATATCAATTATTTTAAAAATATGGACTTTATGACATATTGGTTATATATAAACCTCTACATTAGCATCGTCTATAGAAAGGATTTTCATCATTTCATTTATTTCATATAACTGTCAAAACCCGTAAGCCAGCAGATACGAAATCCCAAATCTAATAAACTTAAGAAATAAGTGCACAACTTTAATTTCTATAGAAGTGGAACAATGCGACTAATGTATTGTAAAATGTAACAATACCAAACTACTAAGTTTTATATCTTCACCTTTGTTGGTTCTTCCATCCAGTTATCTTTTCAGCTTTGCACCAATTAACTCTTGTCTTAACTTGTTTGTCTGTATGTAAGTGTGTTATAATTATACGGATTAAGTTTCAAACTCTACCGCCGATGTTAAGTAATAATTTATCGTTACAAGCAAGTCAATTAATTGGCTTCGCGTGACGGTATTGCATTACTTTAATTATGTAATGATAAACATAAATTGATATTCTTTGATCACACTTTAGTCCATTGACATTAAAGTTTAAGAAACCGCATCTAGACTATACTACTATCAATGATTTTAGTTTATAATTATATCATGTTCTGTATTGTGTTACAGTAAACGTCAGTTCCACGCAGTTGGATAGGATGGGAAGGAGTGAGCATTCTCTAAACATGTAAAGATATACTCGGTTATATAATACCATGTCGATAATTTATTGCTTGAATCTTTCACATCAATCTGAATTTAATGATATTTTTATTATATAGTGCCTTCGAATACCGTTTACAGTCAACTTTTAATATCCACATTGAAAATGTATAGCCGTATAGTGATTATTCTGCTGAATATTTCAGAGTACATTCGGTGTAGCGATATACCAAGGAGGAGTCACAAGGAGCGCCGCAGTACCCCCGGGCTGCAGGCACCAGCAGAGACTGATGTGAGTTATATTTGTTTATTTCATTTATTGTTCAAACCGTTCTTCGACTCCTACATATTCTTATATACTCTAATTTATTGTTTTTGAGTACAAAGTACGTAATACTACCACGACATTGGTGTCGGTTATTATCAATGTTATCAAACTTTAATATTCATAATAAATATTAATACTTTGTTATTTCTGCTAATTCTTTGGTCACTCTAAATAATTTAAGTCATTTCTGGACAATGGTCTACGAGACGAAAATATTGCAGATAAAGACGATAGTCTAAAATGTAATAACTGTAATGATTACATATTCAAATTATTATACTAATAATTTGTGATAGTAAAATTTAAACTAAATTATCACACCACTTATATAAAGTTTAAATCAATTGTATACCTGTATATAACAAACATACGCATCTTGTTAATCTATAAACAACACACACTTCTTTAATAGGACAGTGAATTATGAACAAAAAATATAAGTATAAGTATGGCCTTTTCTATAGTGTAAGATTTAAAAAAATATCCACAAAGCTACTGGTCGGTTCTCCTTGGACTTTGCATCCAGAGTATTAAGTCATAGCTTAGGCTATGAATGACTTTGAATACCTCAGTGCCTGTTTATACTAAACTACATTCCTCTGACCGTCCATGAAGCCAATTTAATATTCGGCAAGTTTTAGAATTTGTTCTGAATTTTCGAGATTCCAGCGATGCTTAGATATACTTTGTTTGAATCGAAATTAGTTAAAGTAAGTTAATTATATTTTATTTATGACCCATTACTTAAGTCCGAAGTTGTTCTCTGAGGTCTTCCAATGAATTAGGGTACATTATATTATAATACACATAGCTTTCACTCGTTATGAAGAGTCTCATCTTTAAGATCTATTCCTTTTCAAATAACATAAGCTTTGATCTAATTATAACATCATAATATATTATAAGATGTTTAGAAGTCATTTATATCCAAATAATAATAATATTGCCCTGAATTTATTTTTCTAGAGACATCATTATTGTAATGAATGTCAACAAATTTTTATCTCTAACGAGGCTGTAACGACATTAGTTTATTTCGGTACATATATTTATTTTTATCTAATTTGTAATACTCATACATTTTATTTGATTAATCTGTTAATATTAAATTGGTAAAACAGCCCAAGATTAAATTAATAAATATCTACTTACTTCCATTCTACTTTAATTTATAAATTATTCTTATTGAACGTGATACAAGGATGCACAGGTGTATGAAATTAATTTTATTTTTTTGTACAAATAATGGTATAATGAGTTTTAAACGAAAAGCACACAAAGAACTTTTAAATATCTCTTGCACTAAAGAGTAATATCTTACAAAGATGTGAATAGCGCTGGCTCAAACGTAACAATGACAAAGTGTTCTCACTAAGACAATGTACGAGTATATCTCCACCATCGTTTTCTCTTCAAATCAGCCGTTTAACGACTTTCGCTGCTAAAAAGCTAATTTTTATAACTTTTAAATGATGACTATAGAAAATTTCATCCCCTTTTCACTTTTTACATTTGATTAAGGATCAAATATTCAACTCCATGTCATACATTCTTGCAATAGGGAAATACTTGTAATTCTCAAATGTCAGAATTTTCTCGATATTTGTCGTTATATTTTAGAAAGTTTACGTAAAATGTTTAAAATTTATTCATAAATTCGTTCAAAAACTCTAAACTAAAATCTTATTCCATCTTAAACGCATCTCCTGTTTGGATTTTCATGATAGATACGTATGAAAGGCAACACAAAATCTCCGGAATATTTGTGTTTCGTCATCTAGACCGGACTTATTCCTGTACTCAAAACAACTAAGGTGCGTTATACTTGTGGAGCTTACAGTACCCTGGGAAACAAACATACCCAAAGATTATCATACATTTTAGCTTAACAAGTATTATGAACTATGTAACGAACTGATCAGAAATAAATTTATAGTTATTTTATACGCTCTATAAGTAGGAGCGAGTGGTATAACAGCAAAATCTCTCTACAACTTATTTAAGGATCTCGGCCTTTTTAGAACGATCATCGGTTCATTTCTAGAACGTATTTCAAAGTCGGCTTTAGTAGGTTCTTATGATATTTGGGCACCATCACTTCGTTTGAAGAGTACAACTGAGTATAAGATAAACTGAGTATGAGATAAAAACTACACATTCATTACATTTTATTTAAAAGTACCACTATTGATACAACTATGTTCCAAACGTACATATTTAAGCATTACTTTTAATAGAACATACTATGTACATTTTAAGAGTGTATCAATATATTTATATTTATTGTATACCATACATAAGATCGATGATCACACACCCGAGAGTTATAAACACCGGATGTCACAATAGAACACCTAAAACCTTTCAGTGGCAGCTCTGAGAGAATATTTTTATTTTACTGCACAATACTGCTATTTCATACATTAGATTTATTAAATTATAATAATTATTATGGTGTGGTTTTGTTCTTTATTGCTTATTACTGAGAGTTTCTGATATTGAGTTATTAAACCCTGCCCGGCGATAGATATTGTATATTTGAAACTCTTAATTGTGACAACTCGTATACTTTAAGTAAGACCTCGGTAACCAAACGAGAGCAAATAAAATGCTTTCATTATATCCAGATACCTTGCCGAGACACTGTGTGGATAATTTAAAATATTGATTTCTTGTTCATGTAGTTGTAAAGCAAATTATTAATAAATATTTGTTTTTAATTATTTCATTACTTTACAATTGCGGTGCATTGTTACATTATTAAACTCAAAGAGTAAATTGAAGAACCAAAGTAACATTCCAGAATGAAGTTTACCTAAAACAAACTTGATAATGTGACCGTGGTAGTTTTAATTGCATACTCAGTTGTATGTGTCACACAGCAAGAGTCGGGGGTCAGAGCAAACTGTTGTAAATACACGTGTTGAGTACCAACTTCAGTGCTTTCGGAAAATAAACCATGAACAGAGTATATTACATTAAACACAAGTGGACTGAACCTAATCGAAATGTTTCAGCAAATGTCATAAAATTAAAGAAAAAATAATTGTTGTCTTACTATTTAAATTTTAACCTATTTTATAACAAACGATAAGTATATTATATTCTGTCTGGTTCAATACTGACAGATTGTCAGAAACCTGATCAACAGTTAAAGTCAGGAATTTTGATGCTTCTTCGATCTACATTCAATTCGAATCTAATTACCACAATCTACAGTGAAACCAACAATTAGTAACATTGTATGGTCTTTGAAAAGTTTAATAATATGGTATCTTTTTATATATCTATTTAAGTAATGCTGTTTGTAAACAGACAGGCAATGACCAACTTTTCCTTCGTTGTGATTGTTAAACTTAGTACTGAAGTTAGAAAGTTGTTATCAAATACGCAAAGCTTTTGCTAGACCTGCAGAAGGACTTTAAATGCCACATAAGGAGGAGAGCGCTCCCCCGTGCTAGGGATACAGTGACCTTAACTGACACTGGGGAGTTTAATTGATTCATTGGAATTGATAATTGACTGTAATGGCGGTTTGAGAACTTTAACAATATGGTTATACAAAAACATTTTAAGCTCATCACTTCGTATATGCGTACCTTAAAGTTAGATTAAAATTAAACAAACGATTATGTAAAAATTACAGATGTGAATACTTTAATGAAAATTATCTTCAATATTAAGAAAACTAAATTCAGAAAATTTATAATAGGTATAGATTATATATTAACAGTTAGTGCTTGGAGTAAAACCAATTATTCTTTCGTAATGAAAATATACCACCTATATTAAACCATGCAGTGGAATTTTAACAATTTCTTCATATTTTTTAATAAAAATGTATATTACGGGATCATGAAGAAAGCAGCTCAATATACGCTGTTATAAGATGTATGAAGATACCTACTCTAATATTATAAAAAGAAATGTTGTTTTTTATCCTCATCAAAACCATGAAATAAAATGAGTTTTCATAAAATATATTCTCAAAAAATAAGCTCATTCTTTTAATAGAACTACTATGACGTGAATAAATAACTACACAAATGATATATATTTCATTTTATTAACATTAAAGTTTAATTATTAAAGTTACTTCTGTAACAGTTATTATTTGCCTATTAGATTTAACGGATGTTGTACTAGTTACTGCCGTAATCAATAATGCGTGCTGGCTTATATTCTTATTTATGTATATTATTGATGTTACATTGGTAGTTCTACAAGCACTAAAGTATCTATACTTTAAACAGACAAGTGTTTATATACATTAAGATCTATCTGACTTGTTTGTATATCAACTTGAGCAATCAATATCGGTAAGTACATCTTCTATTCATATATTTACAATAACTTAAAAATAAACATATTTGTCTATAAACTTGGTCTTCAAACATATTAGTTTCTGTTTGATCAAAAGGTATATAATAGTATAATATCAATTCCCTCCAGCGGATATCACGACCACAGATACAATTATATATCCCTTCTATCATCATTTACTTCTTTGATTTCTGTTTATATTAATAATTACAAACGCTATTGTGCCACGCTGTTTTTGAAAAGACTATTCATTTCTGACCCGAAGGCATTAATAAACATAAACCGAAGGCAAATGTAATATAAATATTGTCGTATATTTGTTAAAAGTTATCATAATGCAATATTAAGAATATGTAGGAATTGCGAGTAAGTCATCGGATAAATAGCAAGCATAGTGAGGGAAGATATTACTATTTTGTAATATCTAATGTTGTACCAAATTATGACTTAATACTTAATTTTAACATTAGATGACTAAAATTAAAGTCACCTTTGTAAAGTATTCATAACTGGTGAGTTAGGATCAGTGTTAGCGTTATGTTGTCACGGTGATACGGTCTGTGACGCGGAGCGAGGGACGGCTTTACTAACACTGACTTGATGTCACCATGCACCACTTTACAGTAACTTGCTTGGTAGATATTACCAATTTCGTAGCAGCATGAGCGTAATTAACTTCTAATGGATAATTTATCGATATAGCATTACATAGTAAAATAAATATATAGAACGGTATTAACCGTCTTAGTCACTTTTAAATACACTTTTACTTTTAAATACAACTTTTTAATACCCGAAAAATACACCGTTCAACATTTTTTGTTTCCTCAAACCAACATCACTGGTACAATTACATTAACCTTCTTAACTAAGATGCATTATTTAAAGAAATTTTGATAAAATCCACGTATCAGTCTCTAGAAACGGTGACTATAGACTTTTCTCCAAAAAGAATAGTATGAAATAGTAAGTTATAGCTGTTGAATAGATTTATTTGGACCACAAAGACGCCTAAAACGAACTATATCCTATTGACGGAGTCTAAATCGAAAATTCGATTGGGGAGAATTAATAACGCATGTCACTAGACGGTGAGTCAGGGTCGTAGTAGAGTACAGACGTACTTACAGACAGACTAGTATATAATGTATAGAGTAACGAGTAACCAATCTAATACTTATTAGTGTCGTCTTACAACTATGAAAATTACGTCAGACAGGTATGAGACAAATTGTTATTTATTAGCAGTTATTTCTGTATGAACATTCCTACCTTTTGTATTCCTTTTGTTATTATTATATTAAAACCATCTTCCAAAACGTTTTGTATATTATCTAGTGAACTAGGCTTATTACAACTTTAATAAACCTTTGCCATAACATAGAAAAAGGAAACTTATTAAGAACTCACAAAGAAGCATTCAGATATAGCGACTTCCTTGTAAGTAGCTTAAATCAAATATTTTAGAGTATAGATATATTAAAATAGTAGTTGTTATCGTCTTTTATATGCAATGGCATTTATAAACCTAAATATACTTTGGTGAGACATATGCCGAGAAATATTCAACGTTACAACACTTAGAAAAGGACCTAAATTATTCAAAGAATTTATCCGTATACATATTTAACACTATAAAAGTTATTGTCAAGAGGTGGAGTTGACTTACTTTCTTCATTAAAATACATATATATTAAACATGAATTTAATTTTAATTTACCGGAGAATTCTTTATCAACTATCACACGCCAGCTACTGCACTGACTGCATTTTCATTAACTTCCAAAACGTCTACATTATTAAACTAATTGAACACTCTCAAATATGTTAGACATTAAAATCTTATGCAAAATGACACTTAGTGCTTCATTTCATAATTAATTTTATAACTGTTACAGTCTATAATATTGATCACTTTAACTATAATTCACAAGGTACATTAAATTATATAAAAGTCTGGTATATAGAGTGTGAAACATACTCGTATTAAGTATCATTTTTTTTGTTATAATATACAAATCTTTATCTGTTCAAGCCAACGTTAGCTGTTCAAAGACTATATTGGTTTATATATCCATGATAGTATTTAATTACACATCCCTGTATTCCCGTGTCCTATTTACAGTTCCCTGTGGATATCACCAGTCCAATAAAACATTGATAGTTACTGTAATTTATTGTCTATCCGATACACACTGACAGTAATTCTCGAGCCATGGCTAGATTTTATTAACTGCTCAATCTTTTGATTTTACATTTTTATCTTTCGATTCTAAATCAGATATCTGTTAAAGGTCGCTTCGATGCAATATTTTATATTATAATACATAAAAACTTTTCTTATTCCACCATTGCTTCTTGTTTACACAGTTTACAAATAAGCAGAGGCTTTTAGTTATCATAAAAGTTTAAACATTAGAATAATTTAATTCATTGCATATTATGAGAAATAAACTAACTTATACGAGGAAATTATACTCACAATAACAAATAAAAGTGCTGAGTAGTAAATACGAGGAGTTAATGGAGACCGTAACGGTTTAATAAATCTGTTTGTACAATGAAGACGATTAAAACTATTGTTGGGTCAGATTGTCAATTTAATCACAGAGATTTAATTAAGCATGCCACTGGAGCAAAGGTCGAAAAAGAGTCACGCAGAATTAAGCTGTCCTATGACTGTTTTATGTATAACCTTTTTATACAGTGTGAGCTTTTACAGTATATGACCAATAATACTTTAATTAGAAGCTATAAGTACATGTGACAAGTAATATTAATTAAATGACAGTATAATTGTTACTCTATCATTATATTAGTAAAGACTACCTCTTGTTAGTGACTCCGTTGTATGTTTGTACCTTAACACACAAGTTAAATATCAATAGTATTAGTAGTTTTTTTAAGCTGCAGTCGTATACATACTTGTGGGTTATCTTTCATTTGTATTAGGTAATTTAATCTTTTCATACCTAATATACCGTTTAGTAAAATATGATTTGAATAAGATAAACAATATGATTGAAATAACATATAATATAAGAGAACTGTGTAAAGTAATTAACTTTTGGAATGTAATTCTAATCGTTGCTGCAATGGTAAATGCTAAATATATTTTTTTGATACTGTACATATTTGCAATTAAAACCGAAGTAAAAGTAGGGGCCTTTACCCTTTAGTATGAATCGAATAAAAATAAGTTCAGTTGTTTTTAAGAAAATTTATTACATAAAGACAGATAGATGGCTCTTCAAGACTTTGTTTTATAATCTGTGTAGATGGTCAGTAATTTGGAATTGTTCGCGCCTTATAGTGATTATATAGCAAAAACATGTTTTTGATTTTTTTGCTATTTAACTTAGTCTAGGCTGTACTAAAATGTCGGTACTTTGAAAAATTACACTATTTTTGTATTTTTTTTACTGTCATTCAAAATGATACATTTCATATAATCGCAGTCCTTTAGTACATTGTTATAATTTTGCGTTTTTATCGATCTAATTTCATTTCATTTTTCGTTCAAACCGTTAATCGACTCGTACATATTCGTTAGAGTCCATGTATATAATATGTACGTACTCGTATATATCATACATTTTATTTACTATTTTACATACCTGAATTTCTGAGATATTATCTTTGCAATTGCTAATAAATAAATTACTGTTCCCAATAGTAAAAGCCGTATAGTGATTATTCTGCTGAATATTTCAGGGTACATCTGGTGTAGTGATATACCAGGGAGAAATCACAAGGAGCGCCGCAGTACCCCCGGGCTGCAGACACCAGCAGAGACGGACGTGAGTTATATTAGATTATTTCATTTATTTTTCAAATCGTTCGTACTTGTTCGTATATAATATATACATACTGATATATATTATGTACGTACGTCGACTCGTATATATAATCTCATTTATTGTTTTCGATTACCAAATAAAATGTCAGAAACACAGTTCTATCAAGGGTCATATAACTGAATTTAAGAAGTATTTACGATTAGAAACTTTATCTGCGGTATACACAGCAGAACTCTTAATTAAATAAAATAAATGCGAAGCCTTATTTTCCATTATATGACGACTTGCAGAGTGAAATTGAAGTTCATAATGACAGTAATTTATTATATGACCTTATAGAAAACGGCCTTTGCGTTCTATAACTTTATTTAGTATTGAAGAGGAATTTGTTTGCAATTTAGTTAGTAAACGAAAAAATTATAGACTAGTTTCGTTGTCGTTGATGTTAGCGAAAGTATTTCAACGTATATTACTCATGTTGTAATGTACTTCTATGTGTGTTGAAACAGAAACAGAACTGTAGACAGACTGCTCGAGTCCTTGATATGTAAATTTAAATTTTTGAATGTTATTCATCTTAAGTACACGGGGCGTAATAATACAATATCTATTAAAATAAATTAATTATACACCCTGCTTTACTATAACTATTGTCACCACACTGTATTGTATTGTTACTGTATCGTATTGTTACTGTATTGTATTATTGTTGTAGCAGACAATAACACTTCTCAATTTATGGCTTAGAGAAGGTACAGTCAAACTTAATATAACAATTTTATTATACTTATCCAATTTATATTTCTTTCTGTAGATTTGATAAATTGATACGCAATAAGGGATACAGTTGAGTGGTGCTGCACAAGCACATCATCCATCCCCACCATCTGCTAGATTATACCGGAAGGACAGCTGTTTTGGAGCCAAAAAAGCGTTGTACTGAAGGAAACGGAAATGCCGCTCTCAATTTATGTCTTAGAGAAAGTTATTTTTTAAGGGTTTTTCGTTTAGATTAATTGTTTAATCACCATTATTGAAATATCGTTTGTATTTAATCATGGTTGTTAATAAGTAATTTCTTTGTTAAGTCGATAAGTTTAAATGTGTGCAGCGCCTCTAGTGTTATATTGGAGAACTAGTGAACTCCAACCAATCACAGCCGCGCTGGGAGGCCGCGCTAAGGTGGCTTTGGCGCACCACCAGGTATTCATATTAGAGGGTCTGTAAAATTGCACCTTGGTAACAAACATTAGCCATTATAAACTTATCTTTATTAAAAAAAAAATCCGTCTTAATCATATGTATATACTAGCAGATCCGGCCACGCGTTACTTTGACTATGGTTCTTGATATATTACATTGTAGTTAACTATTTAAGAGGTAACGGAAGTTTTTAGTTAATAACGTGAACATTTAAATTTTCTAATGAGGGAGGTAGGACAAAAAGTTTAAAATTTTTTACAATGTTAATTATTTTAAATTTAAAATTCTTATTATTTCAATTGAATTTAGTACTAATCAGTAAACAATATTTTTGGTTACCTTGTCTTTAGCTTCAATGATTTTCCTACACTTCACGTGTAACATGCAAGACAGTGTGGTCAAACTGTACGTGGTGTGTTTGACCACACTAATTCCTAAAGTACCTAACTAATCAGTTAAGTGGTTTAGGAATCCATCGCGGACAAACAACGTGACACGTAATTTATATATATCACAATATAAACTTCAATTGTTAATGGACAATTTTAAGGTATTTGTAATTTTCATGACAAATGTTTTATACGTGTAATACATCAGGTCCGCAAGTTGCCGTGCGTCGGTCTGACGAGCGGTAACGGAGCACGCAGACGACAGATCCTGCAGCTCATTAAGCACCACTACTACCCCTCGAACACATAAACCAGGTTAAAATTAGTAAAATATTGTTTTAAACCAGCCAGGCACGTCCATAAAATAACTGAGCAATTACTCGTATTTAAAAGCACAAGATGTATTAATATATATTTTTTCTGATTGTTTTTCAGGTTCTCATAAGCAACAATGTGCCTTTCTAAAAGTAAAATAGATAAAATTTTGTAGTAATAAGTGTCACACAAATGTGTTCATTTACAATTATTATAAATAATAATAATTGTTTGTATCGAACAGATATTCAGCGACAGTATCCCGAGTGCGTCGGAGGTGAGCGTGGAGAGCGCATCACCGCGGGAGTGCGGGAACGTGTGGGAGAGACTCACGCCCGCACAGGACGGTTATTGATGAGCTGCTGACTAGGCTAGGCGCTACACACTGGGAAGGTAATTCCTTCTCCACTAGACTCCGCTGACCTGGAAGGACCGTTTTATGTATAGGGTTGCCACTTTTTGTTGTTGGAATTGAAGTACATTTGTTTTTAAAAGTAAAAAAAAATATTAAAGTACATCAGGTGATAATTAATTTTTATGTTTGAGTAATTATTTTTTATTTTGTTATTTTTACTATATTACATAGTAGCGAGTTTGCTAGATGTTGTTTAATCTTGTAATTAAATGCTTAGAACCTAATTGCAATGTAGCTTACCAGATCCATTATTAAAGTTAAGACTTCAGGGTGCTCTCATGCTTAAACGAAACAAAATTTGAGTTACAGAAAATTAAAAAAAAAAATTAGGTCTTGGTGTTACCTCTATAGGAAGGCAATAGAGGAAATGCACAAGCAATTGCATGTCGCGGAAACGTCACTGCGCGGTTTTCGAGTGAAGTTAGCAGCTGAGAAATTAGACAAAGAAAATTGAAGAACATTTGCAACAAGGCAACTGGCTGTAAGTTCATTTATTAAAGAAATATAACAATTTATTAAATTATATCTTGGCGCCATTGTCTAATAATAGCAACAAATGAGGCAACCTAGATTGTGTGCACGTCAATAGAGTGCGCTTAATTATATATTTTATACAATAATTTATTTTCTGAACATAGAAAGCGCAATGAAAGTACGCTAGGAGGAACTAGAAGTAAGACTGAAGCAACAAGATGCTGATAGCAGAGTCATACAGAAGAAATTGGAGCAACAGGTGATTATTATTATTTTTTTCTCTGGTATATCCTTTCGCTAATAGGACAGCAAAGCCTTGCCTTTTGTTTTAAGAATAAAGAAAGAAAATTTGGTGTTCAGATAGTTTAATGGCATCAAAATATACATTTTTTATTAGTTTTTTTTTACCTTACATTAATTGGTTATAGGTATAATTATATAAATTTATATATATATATAATGTAATTGTTGTAATAGAGAACAGGGAGTGTTGATAAAGTTCGAGGAGCGCGTGAAGCAGCGAGACAAGCGGCTGGAGGAGGCCGCCGCCGCCGACAGATCCCTGCGACGGGAGATAGAGCAGACGGACACTGTGAGACTTCATTAACAATGTCCTAACCCACAACGCTAAAGAACTACCAGGTCCACCGAGAAAAATCAAAGATGCTGAATTACAAGCATTGCTGGACGAAGGCTGCCCCTCGCACACAGCGAAAGCGGTAAGACACCATTTCTACGTTTGGCTGGGAACTCTTTTCACCACTCCCCATCTGATAACCATCTGTTTTCAGCAATGTCCCATGCGCTCTCTACTAAACACTTGAGAACTACGAAGATGTCGAAAATGTCGAAAATGTTTCCTAAATGACGCGTTTTTTCTTTCAAAAAATTAAGAATTATTAACTGCCACATCTGGTATATATTTATAGAGTTAGAGATCGTATCGTACTGTTGATTGCCATCGCTTTTTAATTAGTATTTAATATATTTAGCTCCGATATATAGATAAAAAAAAGTTAGATAAAATAAATTTTTGAAAATGTTTTAACGAAAACAAACTTTTTTTTATTAAATAACTAAAAGTTGTTATTGATTTTAATGATTAAACAAATATCTAAATCTTATTTCAGTATAGTTTTTGTGATTAGTTAGTTTATTAGCTCATAATGTATAATAATACTTAATCCCCAGATGATAAAACAGCTGGAGAAGACGGTGGTGGAGCGTGAGAACAGGCTGCACCAGGTGACGTCGCAGCTGGAGATGAAGAGTGCAGGAGATGGTCGCCAAGTTCATGACCAAGAGCACCTCCAATGCCACCTAACGGTACTCACATACTATATTATGGTTTTCTACCAATATAATATTAATATCTGATTTATCTGAAAGATCAGATTTCAATTAAAAGTACTCTACTTGGTACAAATATTTTATGTTGATAGTTCAAAATTAACTTTTATAAGACCTCACTTAACTAAATTGACGTAATAATCATTAATGTTTTGTTAATTGAATCTTCTCCTGCTCCTCTTTCAGATTAATGAAAACGGGAAATATGAATGTAATGAAAATGCTCCTTATTATTTGATATTAATTATTATTATTATTATATTTTATTTAATATTATTTTTTAATAATGATATCTATTTCAAATGTAAGACACGTTTTGCATCTTGTAAATGTTATTTGGCCAATATTGATATCATTTTCATATTGTGTATATTAAATTATGAGAATTATGTAGAATAACTTTTGTTACAATGACTGACGAATAAAAATTTGATGTGTGTTTTTTATTTACAAAGTAACCTTAATTAGGGCAACTTTAAGTTCCTAAATCATGAAATAAATGATTTTGTAGACAAAATCTGAGTTCAAGACACGTCTGTCCTAATTCAGTTTTTTTTAACATTAATAAAATTTTGTCATAATAAAATATTGAAATGTGAGTTATGTTTAGACGATAAGGAAAACGTTTTTTAAAAATTATTATTTATTTAAAATTACAAAAATAATAAAACGTGTAATCTTAACTAAAGCTGAGACAAAAGTGACAAATAAAAGAATTAAATAATTAATAATGATTTCTCTAAATAAGCATTATGTATTCTTCGACTCGGCGTGGGAATCTGCGATTCAGCAGCTTCATGTCGGTACGGTCCTGGTAACGCCTCCCCCCTTAAGAAGGAAGCTCATCTTGGAGTTTCCTGCAGCGTCCTCGCTGACCTCTGCATTTGGTTTGGTCCACTTTCTACTGATACATTGGACCACTTTCCAGGAGATAAAAATGAAGCCAATAGCATATAGGATTAATGTAGTCCAACTAGGGGTTGCCATCACAAGAGGCCAATTGACATCCTCTGTATCCTGCACCTTCTGAGCCTGGTTAACCAGGTTACGAATGCTATCCAGCGGTATGTCTTCCAGATGCAATGTATATTCAACTGGAGATTCAGACTTGTAGTTATTTTGAAGTGGTAACGGTATAATTTCATTAATATTTAATGTTTTTCTTTGTGCTTGAAGTGTTACATTCATCAAGGTTAATTTACATCCTTCTGCGATGGTTACTAGATGAGGTTCTTCTATTTTCTCGTACTGAGTTCTTCCTTTGCACTTTTTCCTAACAAGTTCTTCTTTAGTTGGTATGACTATCCAGCTGTTATCCTTGATTTTCTGAATTTTTCCTTTTCTTAGAACCATCCTGGCTCTTAAGCAATTTGCAGGTTGGTGCTGCACCAAGTTGATGATACAGTCTTCAGAGTCTTTTGTAGATACTTCATCTAGTTGATTGCATAAAAGATTCTTCTCAGAGATGTGGCGACATCCATCGTTGAGGTAAGAGTACACTTCACTTCCAAGTACAAGGTATTTGGATTTGGGAATTATTGTAAGGTTTTGTTTATCAGGGATGGAATAGATATGGACAAGGTCATATATACTAGGATCAACTGAGGGTATTTCTAGTACACAATTAAGTGTATGCTTTGTACTATAAGCCTTGACCACCACAGATTTTTCTATGTTATCTATTGCATTGATACCTATTTCCGAGATCGGGTTAAATAGATAATTTTGTTTTATATTTAATAATTCGTTAATTAAATTTTGCCCATTTATTATACTTGGATGCATTATTCCCATTCGAGAGAATGTTACTGCGTTTTCTAAAATTATCAGTTTATCTAAAACTAACTGCAAGCTAAAACTTATCTGTACGTATATCTCTAGAAAATGTAATTGATTAAAAACTACATTACTACTATTAGTGACATTATAAACTAAGGCCGATAGTTTCAATTGATTATTATTTATTTTATTTAAAACTGATGTAAATTCTTTAATAGTATTTTCAGCTAAAATAATAGTTTTTTGTTGTTTATTATTAATATTATTTAATTTATTTTGTAGATAAGAAATCTCTTGCTCTATCTTTTCTGCATCATCATTGTCTAAATTGCCTGTGATTGCTTTAACTATCGAACCTAGACCATTTATTAGTCCTCGCTTTACTCTGTTACTATTACCTAAAGATCTAAATAAACTTAGTTTTTTATCAATTAAGCTAAACGAATATTCTAATTGATCCTTATAATTCTTATGTAAATCATTAGAAACTCTATTTACTTCTTTTGATTTAGTATATAAGAAAAGTGTTAGTAATCTTAAAGAGGAAATATGAAGTTCTGTAATATTGTAAATACAAACAAGGTTAAAGGAATCTACTTGTTTAAAAACTTGCCCTTCTTTAATAAGCAAAATACCATTTGTGTTATCTATGGGATCTATGACTATGTCGGCTCCTGCGTAGAGCACGAGGGCTCCTGCGATGAAGGTCCTGCAACAAGATGAGGCCTTCTAATAAGTTTGAAATGGACTCTAATTGATTTTGAATTAGGGTGACTACCTATTATTTCAGCTATATTATTAGGGTGTAAATGGATAATTTTATACGGACCTTTATATGTTGGTTTTGTCTTGTCATTACGTGCTGTCTTGGCGACCTGCTTATATACCATCTCACCTACCTTGAATTCTATTTCTTTAGCTGCTTGATTCCTCTTACTAATAATTTGTTCCTTATTTTTGGATACATATGCTGCTACGCATTCTTGTACTGCTTCAGCATTAGTTTTATGTTTAAGAACATAGTTCTGATAAAACTCTTTGGGGTAATAAACTTCTAAGGGATTTCTAGATGCTGTATGACCAAACATTAACTCATGTGGTGTATAACTAGTGCTAGAATGAATTGAATTATTATAGGCAATTACTGCATATCTCATTAATAAAGGAATAGGATCATCTGTATTTGTCATTCTTTGTATTCTTATTATTTCAGCAATAGTTGAATGAAAACGTTTAATAGGAGAGTTAGAATTAGGGTTATATGGTGTTGTAAAATGAATATTAACATTGTGTAAAGAAAATATCTCTTTTATAAGATCGTTTTCGAACTTAGTATCTAAGTCAGTAGTTATTTTCAGTGGTAAACCAAAAACTGAAAACATTTGTAACAACGCGTCTGCTACGTGAATACTACTAGATGCAGTTAAATGAAAAGCTTGGGCAAATTTGGAAAAATTATCTATAATAGTTAAAAATGTTGCTCCTCCTGTGGAATATAGATCCATAAAAAGATGTTCCATAGGTTTATTAGGTGTATCTGTCAAAGCTAAGGGTGGTTTAAGAGGGTTTCTCTCATATTTAGCTCTTAAACATACATCACAATGATTAATAAATTTTTGAATGCTAAGTAGCATGTTTTGCCAATGATACTTTCTATGAAGTTGCTTATAGGTTTCTTGTATACCTCTGTGAATAGTTTTACCTATGTGATAGTTCTTAATTAATTGTTCTTGTTCTATTTTACTATCTACTGTTATAACACGAGATGTACATTTGAATAATTTGGGACCTCTTTCATTAAAGACTGTGGTATATACACGCGAAAAAGCTAAATATAGATCTTCGCTATGAAAATAACAATAAAACACACGGTCGGCTATGGTGTGTTCTTTCAGGAATCTAATTATTTCTACTTCTGTATTATTTACAGGAATAAAAACATCTTTAATAATTTGCTTAGAATTTGTTGACCTATCTTCAACACGATAAGTTGAGCCTGGTGTTGATCTGACATGAAATTGCTTTTGTTGCCTATCGATAGCATCAGATACTATAGGTATGCCTCTATTTTCATTATCTGGTTGAGTATGATTCGTGGATATTAATTCTTCCGGATTATTTTCTACTGAAATACTACATTCAGTTTCTGGGACTGATAGTGGTTTATCTTCGTTGATGTTGATTGCTACGTTTTCAACTGGGATTTCATTCTCTTGTTCTCTACGTACATTATCAAATATTCTATTTATAATTTCGTCATTATCATTATCGTCAAAGTTTACGGCTAAAGAATCTACACTATTATGAAAAACTTTAATTCTAGATAATGTGTCTGCATTTGTATTTTGACTTCCCTTTTTATATATTATTTGGTAATCATATTCTGCTAGTTTTAACCGCCAGCGGGTTAATTTCGAGTTGGGATCCTTTAAGGACATTAACCACGTTAATGGGCGATGATCAGTGTAAATTGTAAATTTTCTACCATATAAGTATGGTCTAAAATACTTAACTGCCCATACAATAGCTAATAATTCTTTTTCTATTGTAGAGTATCTAGTTTCAGTTTCAGATAGTGTTCGAGATGCATATGCTACTGGTTTATCTGAAGCAATGCGACCTTGTGATAATACGGCTCCAAGGGCGACATCAGATGCATCCGTCGTTAAAATAAAAGGTTCATCAGAATTTGGGTATTGTAATAAGGGTGCATTCGTTAATATTTCTTTACATTTATTAAATGCATCTATGAACTCTGATGAATGAATTACTTTATGATTTTTCTTAAGACATATGGTCATTGGTTTCGTGAGCTTCGCAAAGTCTTTTATAAACTTCCTGTAATAGCCTACCAAACCAAGGAATGATTTGATTTCCTTTTGAGTTTTGGGAAGTGGAAAATTTAAAACAACTTTAATTTTATCCTGGTTGGGTTTTAAGCCTTGATCAGTAAGTTCATGACCTAAGAATTTGACATGTTTTTGTAGAAATTCAGATTTATCTAGTTGTATTTTAAGATTATGTAATTTAAAACGTTGAAACACCTGTTCCAATTTAGAGATATGTTCTTGTAATGACGTAGATGCTATAATTACGTCATCTAGATAAGTGAATACGTTAGTTATTCCACGTAAAATGTGATCCATAAGACGCTGAAAAGTACTAGGTGCGTTTTTAAGACCAAAAGGCATTCTGAGAAATTCGTAGTGACCTCTTTCCGTAGTGAATGCTGTCTTTTCCACATCATCTGGATGCATTTCGATTTGGTGATAGCCGCTCGCTAAATCTAGTGTACTAAAATATTGGGCTCTGCCTAGCCGATCTAAGATGTCGTGAATATTTGGGAGAGGATATTTATCCTCAATTATACGATCATTGAGTCTCCTATAATCTATTACTAATCTCCATTTTACTTTTCCAGACGCATCATTTTTGGAACTATGTGAACAGGGCATGACCATGGGGAAATGCTTTCACGGATTATTCCTTGTTTAAGAAGATTATCTACTTGCTCTTTAATTTGTTTACGTTGTTCTATTGACTGCCTGTAACT
The DNA here is from genome assembly GCA_918358695.1 of Melinaea menophilus ssp. n. AW-2005. Classification (NCBI taxonomy): domain Eukaryota; kingdom Metazoa; phylum Arthropoda; class Insecta; order Lepidoptera; family Nymphalidae; genus Melinaea; species Melinaea menophilus. Next base: position 2,623,063 of record OU911059.1, read on the forward strand.
TCTAACAAATATAGGGGTATTATCAGTTAATCTTAGTTGGTGTTTTACTGAATTTGTAAATGATAGAGGAATATTCTCTGAATAGAAAAGCTCTCTGTGTTGATAACATAAACGCATTATTTCTCGCTTTTCTTCTTCGTTCATATGTTCTGTCCTAATTTTCTCTAAATTATTACAAAGTTCTTTATTTAAATCTGTTCTAGTAGTCAATGAGTTAAATTCACATTTTGTTTCCTTATTTTTATTACAGTAACGATCTAGTGTAAATGGTGCTGGAATGGATATATATTTTTTATTTGTATTAAAATTTGAAATAGATGTATGAAAGTAACCATTTTTAACTTGTACAATAGCAGCAGGGGAAAATAAATTTTTATTCCAAAAGTAATCATCATGTGAATACTCACCATCTAAATAGTGTGTTTTTATTTTTATTATCTTTTCACATCTTGGTTCAATGCAAATCTTTTTATTTGGATAATCGAAATGTATAGGTATTTTGGCATCTGTTGTACATAGAAGTTTATTTTTTATATCAATGTTACTGGATAATAATTTTAGTAGGTCTAGTCCTATGAGACCTTTATATTTAGGATCAAAATCAAATAATAAGAATTTATGAAATATTTCAGTATTAAAAATAGGTGGTAACGGTAAATGAGCTACAAGATCATGACGTGTGCTACCATGAGCTGTTTTTACTTCAAATGGTTCATGTTCTATACAATATTCAAAAATAGTGTTTATTATAACATCTGGGGAAATCATAGAGCGGGATGCTCCGGTGTCTATGAGAAACTTACCTTTATATTCAGGTATTTCGATGTAAGGTAAATGATCTTTATAGTGATTAAGTTTTACTATTTGTCTATGGCTCGTATTTTGCCATTGTGAAAATCCTGCTCAGTAGTTTCATCTTCTAATTGATTTTCACAAACATTACCTTCGATTTCTTCAGGGGGTTGTTGTTCTTCAAAATACTGTTGTTCATTATATTCATATGGGTAACCTACATGATCAAAATCTTCTGGGGTATAAAAAAGCTCTTCGAACACAAACTGTGGTTTCTCGGGTTTATTTATTGATCTCATACTTACGTCTGATACCTTTTGAGGTGGATTTATTTGTTGTTGAGGTACATTAGGTCGTCTAAAATTATTACTATTATTACCTGAAGGTCTGAACTGTCCTTGAGGTGTATTTTTCCAGGGCAACATGGAATTTACCCATTGTTGACGCTGTTGTGGTGTCAAATTATTTCGTTGGGGCATAAAATTAGGATTGACAAATCGTGAAGGGTTGTTATTAAAAGAACGTGTAAAATTATTAGGTTGGAATGATCTAAGTTGATCATATTTAGGTTTTAATTGAGAAGTAGATACAGTATTTGCACTCGGATTTGCTTGTTTATAATATATTAGCTTAGCTTCTTCTTGTCTAGCTGATACAATAGCTAACTCTAAGGTTGTTGGTTTATTAACTCTAACACCTATGCCTACGTTGAATTCTAATTGGCTTATATAGTGTTCTATAACCATAGAATCATAATAACATTTATCTGAATGTTTACCTACTGTATATAAGGTATCTAAAATATCTCTTAATCGCTTGCCAAACGCTTCTGCATCTTCCGATTTTAGGCGACGCATCCGCGTTAGCTCTTGCATAACTTGGATCTCATTTCTTGTTTCTCCTAATCGTCTTAATAAAGCTTGCTTAATCTCGTTCCATGTATCGAGCGAATTTTCGTAAGCGATAGCATCTATAGCTGCGCCACTAAGCTTACTCTTTATTAAACTTATAACTAGGGGGTGAGATTGCCAGTTAACATCTATTAAATTAATAACACTCTCTACCTCCCTTATATAATAATTTAAAATTTTAGGATTACCATTATATCTCGGAATTAAGTCTCCAATAGATTTAATTACATTATCGCAATCTTTAAGCGACATGTTAAAGGTTTTACTGTACGAATACTTTAAAGATAATAAATATTAACAATAGAGTAATCCGATACTCTGTATGAATAACGGTGGAATGCTGTGGCGATTTTAGCGTAACTACAAACCACACAATATAATTATTCGAATTGATTTTAAATAAGAATAATATATTTGATATATAAATTTTTAGTCAATATTACTAAAATAACGACAGGAAATAGAGCAGAGGAACTTGGGAGTAAAAGCGTACTTACCACAAGCTCTGCATCTCTTGCCGGACCTCGTCTCAGAACAGGATCTCCCTTTTTTCCGGAATTTCCCGTAGATTTATCGTCTTCACAGGTTTCTTTAATAGATCGCGGTTTCTACGATTAGAACCGTACACTTGAGTTTGAAAGTGCCGCGATCCTACCGACTGCGCCAGTTATGTTTAGACGATAAGGAAAACGTTTTTTAATAATTATTATTTATTTAAAATTACAAAAATAATAAAACGTGTAATCTTAACTAAAGCTGAGACAAAAGTGACAAATAAAAGAATTAAATAATTAATAATGATTTCTCTAAATAAGCATTATGTATTCTTCGACTCGGCGTGGGAATCTGCGATTCAGCAGCTTCATGTCGGTACGGTCCTGGTAACGTGTGTTAAAGACTTTCTTTATTATGAACATAATTAAATATCATAATACAGGTACATAAATAAAAATCATTACACAAACTTAAGCAACATTATATCAGACAGTTCACTAAGTCTTTATTGATAAACTGAACTAACCATTCTGTGCTAATTTCAAATCAAATACTGCACTGCACTGTACTGTAATACGAAATAAAAAGTTGATTGCGTCTCATACATTCGTAGAAAAATCATCTAAGAAATGTTATTACTTTGAAATATAATTGACAATCTGTATACCCATTATACTGTTGCTATTATTTAAAAACCATTTAATTTTATTTACAGTAGTCAGACAGGAAACTATAAACATTCAAGGGGTTAGTTCTACATAATACAATTGTAACCCCATTACTAATATTATGTTATATCAAAAAATATTAAAATGTATGAGAGAAATATAAAATACAATAATTGTTATAATATACAGTAATTATTGTTATGTATGGTTATTTCACGAAGTTAAAAAAGGATTTACATATATCGACGACAATTGCTAAATTCTTTTATTATTATTTAGATTGGATTGAGTTTCTTTGTTCGAAGTTCATATGACTTTAGTACATAAATATATAAATATACATAAAGTAATTATAGATATATATAAGATATAGTAGGTCAATAATATTTTAGTAATACTATTCACGTGACATTAGTTACTAAAGTACAAAGCGCTTAAATTTCATTATGTTACAGTTTATATAATTAATTATCTCGAATTCGAAAAGGTTCGTTACAATTTTGAAAAAAAATCTTCTAAATGTAGCTTGCGTTCCGATGAATACGCCAATATATAGTATTTTAAATTCATTAAATAAGTTTTCATTATATCTTATTATACACGATACCTCAGTTGGTAGAAAGAACATAGAGAATTGAATAAGTCATAACATATGTAACATGTTGAAGGACAATTTAAATTTAAAGTACATAACAATATGTATACGACATTATTTTTTTCTATAAAAATAAAGTGATGCATCACTTACCTCTTACGAGGGGAGGTCCAAAAGTTCGTGGAATAGAGAGGATGGAGCGGGGGGGTAGGGGAGCTCGCTTGGTGTCATACGAATCGGAGACTCATCATTAGCATAAATACCGAGTTTCAACCCGATTGCGTCATTCGTTTACGAACAGTCGCCTGTTGAACAAGTCAATCCGGAAGAAAACTAAAACTATGGAGAAAATTGAATACCGCCCTGTGATAAAATTCCTTACCAAGCAAGGAAGGAAGGAAGGCCAGTTGAGGCCACCACATCGGACATCATCGAAAAAGTGGAGAAAATTGTACTAGAGGATGCCCGTTTGAAGAAAAAACAATAATCTGCATTAGTTGGAGTACAAGATACCACCATTTTGCGAATCCTACATGATCACCTGGGTATGACAAAAGGCAGTGCAAGATGAGTACCGAGAATGCTCACGCCGTTTCAGAAAGAGCAGCGCGTCGATGCGTCAAAGCATTTTTTGGAGTTGTGTGGAGATAAAAGTGCACAGATTTTAGACTAAATTCCTAGTTCACCCACCCTACAGTCCAGAACTGGCCCCGAGTGACTTTTTTTTACTCCCCAATTTAAAAAAAGACTTAAGGGGAAGGAAATTTTCCGACGACAATAAGGTAAGGGAGGCAATTTCGGCACATTTTGACGGAAAAGATAAAACATTTTTTATAGTGGTTTAGAGAAATTAATTTATAGGTGTAATAAATGTATTGAGCTTAAGGGTGATTATATTGAAAAGGAAAAATAGTTTTGTTGTTTTATTTTATTTAGATCCCTTTCATTCCACGAACTTTTGGACCTCCCCTCGTATATCTCTCAACTTGGTAAAAATATACATTTGCTAACACGTGGCCCTTTAGTATATAAGACATGTAGGCGACCAAGATCTCTGGACAGAAAGCTGGCAGTTCGGAAGCCTCCTTCAATGTACAAAAGGTAGTTGTAATAGCTACTTCTCTAAGAGTCATATCCTAGAAGTGTATCAGTTAAGTAACTACAACTGGTTGTTATAAATAATGAATAATTAATTAATTATAATAATTACTTTATACTAAATCTTTTTACCTATTGCCTAGCCTATAATATATATATATATGTATATTATTATTAGTACTTACTTGTAATTATCCCAATTACAGCTGCGAAGGTTCTATTTTCCTCCTTTAATAAGATGCTTAATTTTTCTTGGCTAATCCGCTACAGCTTCCCTTCGACTCACACCAATTGAATTTGAAGGGTGCAAATATCAGGTTACTATATTTTATATAAAAATATCGATACTATTTTTATTTAATTATTGAATAAAATGTGACAAAACATTGTACAGAAATAAAAAATATATTTGACCATTGTAAGCATAGTAAATAATATTTGTCTAAAGTATCATTAGCATTAAAATACAAATAACAACTATTACAGGAATACATGCACTTCCAATAATTTAGATAGTACAAAAATTTACATAAGTAACAAAGTTTGACTGATATTATCATTTAATATATTATATTTAATATCAAATCAGTAGCAGCCACGGTTATGAAAATTCTGTTAAAAATATTTTCAAACAGATTTTAGCTTACTATTTTAAAATAGGATGGGAAGTTTGTAGAAGAAAAATATTGTTAAGATTGTTGTTAAAATATCAAGAAATTTTGAAACCAAGCTACATAAAATTGTTGCCTAGTGATAATATTAACATCTTAAAATCTTTGTAGCATTAACCGAGGTTATATTATTAGAAAAAAAAACAGTGTAAAAGTTTCTCCCAATCTCTTTTCTTGAATAAAAATTGAAAAAAAATGGAACTCTCATAAACAAATCACTATAGAGATTACAAAAAGCTTTTCTACAATGTACGTAGAATTTTACCGCTCGGCATCCTCGCACAAAACTATAGATGAAATTCTGTAAGCATGTTTCTCTACATAACCGCATACTCACTGACTCCAGTAGTTTACTCAACTCAACAACATATGTTTACATCCTGATATCAAAAGTTCGCAAAACAAAACAATTTCCATTTTCCTACTTGAACGAATAGTCTTAAATAGATATTTTATCTTAAATATGCACTGAATTGAACTGATTTCGTTAATACATACACATCATAATATTTTACGACTAGAGAACGGAATGCATAATACTGTGTTTGTACTACTATTTTGTTAATTTAACTGACCTTATCCGCGTCAATTTAATCGGACTTTATCCGACTAGTCTCAAACCCATTCGTTCCTAGATCATGAGTCAGAACAAGCAGGAACTGTGACGGAAACAGTGTGCCACAACTCTGAGCTCTTCGCGTTGGTGTTAATATGTTTAACACTTCGTTATACGTTTTTGGAGATAACCGATATTTTTTTTATGATAATTATTATTAATTTTCGTACACTTTAGTTAAGTGATATCTTATTCGTATGAAAGTCCAATAAGATAAAAATAAACAAAATGAAGGCACGGCTAAGTTTCACTTCTATTGGTTATTCATGTTTGAATCAAGTAATTTTTAACTTAACTCTAATTTTACCTTAAATCGGTAATATTTATTTATAATTTCATTAATTGTGGAATGTAAAAAAAGAGTTACATCTATTAAGTATTGTAAAATGCTTTAATGTACATATCTCAGATGTGACAATATGGGTGTAATTCAGACCTGCAGAGTGTGAATATACAAGAGACAAGCTCAACTATTATGTCTGACTTAGTAGAATAAGATCTTAATTATAATCAATAATAACAATATTACCAGACGTATAATTTTCTCCCTTTTTTGGAACTGTTACGTTATGATTTCATTTGTAATATGCAGGTAACACGTAGAGTAATAAAGGTACATACGTTACATACGTATATTGTAGCCATGATACATTATGATACTCGTACATATCGTGTGAATGTCATCAGTGACATTAAGTCAATTGAGAATGTAAACAACCTGACTTCAAATTTAATTCTCGTGCAAACGATTTTTTCAATGTGTCTCGCGGCACCCGACTCGAATGTCCAATGGTTTTAATACTCCTGCTAAAATAAATATATATATATTTTTTTAAGTTATATATATTTAAAAGACCGTAGCTTTTTAATTTGACGTTATAATGTACAGTAAAAATAAACAATTAAATCGTATTGGTCAAGACAGACTTATCTAATATATGTTACTGCCATATGTTACTGCCAAAGACACAACCTAGTTGGTAATAGATATTCTAATTGGTTGTTGACGGTGCACTATTTCTGTGACCTCGTCTAAAATAATGATAATTAATGCTTTCGGTTTTTTTTAAACTGAAATATTACCACTGAACATGACGTAGATCACGACAACTCGGGTACAACTCACGCCTGATTGACTAACCTTGTATCATCATCATTTTGAAACATCATTTTATTTTAGATATAGATATAATAATTTTAAGGTTTTATACTTTTTAATTGAATTGATTGTACCTTTCAGGACAACATTCATTTTTAGGTCAAATGATAATATAGGTTAGAAAGTTTTAACGTTGTTTTTAACGCCAGCGAGATTATATAAGAAGTTAAAATAAATTTTTAGTTGATGTTTAAATTTTTAGTTTTGTCTATTATAATACTAACGATTGGTGATCCTTACCCATTAGGTACAGTCAGCGTCAAATAATTAGAGACGCTCAGTACATATCAGTACTCAGTAAATATCTGTTACGGAGACACATTTTTTCTTTAAATACATAATTCGATGTTTCGTGGTGTCACTAATGCGATATGTAGGCATATTTAAGCATGAAACGCTATTATTGTTTCAATAGATGTTATTTTTAACTTACTTTATTGCACTTGACATTGATATAACTGATAGATAATTGACATGCAATGACATATAATAAAATGACATGTAAACAACACTAGATTGCCTAAAGAGGTTTTCATCTTTTTATTTTCCTAGTGTGTACCATATTTTTGAACACTTAGAATGCTTGGATACCATTGGCGGGGTGACTGTAACCAGATTTATGGCGCTTTGACTGAAACCATCTATATGACATTTTAAACGTCTCGACCTTTTGAGCGACTATATTGTTGACAACAATAAGGAGACTTTGTTTGTACCGATATTATTGACTTTTTGGTTGCGTCTATTTATTTGAATACCCTGAACGTTTCTAATTATTTGACGCTGACTGTATTACGGTTTGGGCTGTAGAGCGATGAATGAGTCACTGAGTGAGTGTCTTTGTGCTTTATATATTAAAATAATATAAGCAATTTTAGTACACAACTCCATGTAGCTTTAATTTTTATTGATATATTTTGTGTATGTATGTATGTAATAAAACAATAATTATATTTAAATTCTTCTTCCGTCAATGAAACTTTAGATGTTGATTGAAGATATTAATTAATAGAATATTCTATCAAGTATTGTATTTTTTTTTAAACAATTATTAACGTGAAATTAATATTATTTGTAAATATTATTTGATACGATACGATATAATTAAATAAACAGATAGCATTTCTCAGCGAACCGGCTATTGAAAGACTTCTGAACAAACAGTGAATTTGGTTTAGATTGAGTCTTACTTAAAAAAAAATATTAATGACTTTTTATTAATCATTTTAAATCTTTCATACAATAATAATTAATATTTACCAAATAGAAATTCTGTACAGTTAATAAAAAACTATCTGAAATCATTTTATCATATAAGATTCTATTTCATTACTTTTTTCTATGTTTGTGTTTTACAGCAATTCATATAGTAATGTAGCATTTTATGAAGTTTATGTTCTTAAGTTCGAGGCTTGCGGCGGGCTGATAAACGATTTAGAGGATATTCGATTCCGGTTTCCGAATAAGAAGATTTAGTACAATGAGATAAATAACCCACTGGAGCAGAGTTACTAATCTTATTTAAACTATAATTAAAACACGTCATCTATTCTCTATTATATCACAACTATAATGACACATGCATTATATTAACACAGACTCGTACAAATGGCGTTCCGCTCCGCTGAGTGGAGCTTTAAGTATACTTATACTCTGCAATGTTATAAGGGATACTTGGTACTGAGATGAAATCTCTATTAATAATAAGAAATTATTTATTTGTTAACATTTCATGTACACAAACTTACTAACACGGATCCTTACGCTTGTGAAAATATTGCATTTTGTCACCTTATCGTTCTTCCTTACTGAAAGTGTTTGAGAATAACAAAGTAATGGCCCGGATGGAAATAATATAAACTAATAAATATTCTCAAAACGAATATATTTATATATATTTCAAATATATTATATTAGTTTAAAAATGTAAACCTTCCTAACTTTCTATTATATACATATATACCTATATATACGCAGTAGTACTTAAGTCAGTTAAATCGGTATTTGTAAGACTAGTCTCTAATTCATTTAGGGTCCGCCATCATCTTCTTGGTTTAAGTCGGAACTGCGGCGTGACCTGCATGTAGCTCCTTATTGGTCGGGTCGGCCGGAGGAAGATTTGTGTCGTCGTTCAATATCTTCGGAGGTCGAACAATTTAATTTCAGCCTGTAAATAGAAAAAAATTGTTATCTATGGTAGCGCACACTCGTCACAACCTGAAATATTAAATAAAAAATATTTTTTAGTTTATTATATAAATAATTAATTAGGGTAACATTCAAACCTTACTCTTGAGAGACTGTTGTTGAAGTGAGTATGAATTGAGTTTCTGTGTTGTGTAGTGATTACGTACGAGGTCAGCGTCATTATAGACCCCCGACTCTTTATATGCATTGAATAAGTAACACTATTATGCAGGAATTTCATAAAAAGCTTTATATCCTATGATAAAATTGAAAATGCTGCCTGCATATGGGTTGATTTTTAACCTACCATAAAAAAACTAACTAACTACTATAGAAAATATTCAAAATAGTCATGAAAAATAAATTTTTATATTGTAATTCCCTAGGATTACTAATGGGAGATGAAAGTTTCTATAGAAATCAGTCATTTTTAGACGATGAATGATGGATACTTTTATGGAAATTCAAATATGAATTTTGATTTCTTAGAGATCATGATAAAAGAGATAGTTGGACAGGGGCAGGTGCATTCTATGGATGACTTTTACCTTAGGATGCACGCGTCCTCAGTCTATTCACCTTTCCTCCAAGTGATAGACTGGCGAACGGCTAGGAGGGGGAGCGCAAAAGTCGTGTAGATCCTCATAGCAAGGCTGATGGAGTTCTCCTTCCCGTGGTGCTGCCTGTTATTGGTTTGATCCCCTCAGGAACAAACGTAACTAAAACACAAAGCCGAACCTCTACATCAAACAGTCCAACCTATCCACCTTCCACTACTCCCTTCAATCTCACAACTCCTGTCGACACCCGCTCCAAAACCCAATCCATGGTGTGATGCGAACCGTGCCTAAGGATGCATGGCTGTAGGGAAGTACAGTCGCAAACGGTGCCACCCGATACCGGGGCGCCTCGGGGTGTATCCAATGCCCTTCTGGCCGGCAAGCGGGGCTCTGCCGGTCAGCAACCTTTATATCCCTAGCTACTCGTGGGACTCATATGGAAGAACTTGACATTGAGAACTTGCTACTATCCTCCCCCCAGCCAATGGAGGGAACCACATCTGCGACGGAAGTGCAGTTAATTGCCTCCTCGGAGAATGTTCATGAGGCAGGCGTTGGGACGAGCCAGGAGGAAGCTGGAGGCAGTACTGACTCCAGAAAGACTCCTGGGACCGCCCAGGCGGACCCTGCAAGTAGACCACTCCGATTATCAGGAGCCGCCCGGAAACGGTTACAAAGGCTGAAAGCATCGGGTATAAGCGCTGAAGAGGCCTTAACCCTATGCCGCAAAACCTGGGCCGAAATTCCGGACAGAAAACCACCACCGGAGGATGCGAGGGCGGTTAAGCGCACTCGATCCGAGGAGGAGTCACCTCGCACGCAGCCGCAGGCCAAAAAGTCTGCCACTGCCGAGGCACATACTCCTCCATCATTCTCACAGGTGGCGGGGTCGTCACGTATCGGTGTTCAGAACACGACGCCGATGACGGAGGACCAGATGAAATTGGTGCATAGCGCTCTGGTTCGGGCCATCATTGGGATCGAATCGGAGAGCGTAAAACCAAAATTTGGAGGTTTCACCCACAAGCCAGGCTGGATTCTGATCACATGCATGGATCAGGTCTCAACGAACTGGGTTGTGGAGGTAATCCCTAAACTATCGCCTTGGGACGGGGCAAAACTCTCAATTATACCCGAGAGTGAGCTGCCCAAACCGACCATCGCGGTGACATTTCTGCCCACCAGTGAGGTGGAGAATGTGGAGCAGGCTCTACTAATCCTGCCCAAGCAGAACACGGGTCTGAATGTCGGCCTGTGGAGGGTTCTGCACAGTAGGGCTGTGGAGAATGGTCAGCTTGTGACGTTCTCCATGGACGAGCCCTCTGTGGAGGCACTCCGTGGACGAAATTTCATGGCTGCTCTTGGCTTTAAAAACATCACTTTTAAGGTCAGGAGTGGTCAGGAATCAGACCCAAAGCCCGGGCCGAGTAGGACCGAGCCACAACCCACTGGGGAGCGAAGAGTACGCCCTCAGGCTGGCGGCACGGAGCCGGCCAGTGAGGCGAACACCCGGATTCATGCGGTGCGACCGCCTCTTGGTTCTGGCAGAGTGCCAAAATATGCCGGTAGGGGTGCCTACAGGGGCAACCCTGCGGCACGGGGTAGAGGTAGGGCTGACTGTGGACTGATGGGGCCGCAGCAAAAGCCCAAACCGAAACCATCCGGGTCGCGCAAACCTTGCCCCGGTAAGTAATGGCCTTTACCGGGGAACCAGCGAGGCTCCTCCAGGCTAACCTCCATCATGCTGTGGCTGCGACCGCTGTGATGGAGTGCTGCCTCAAGGAGGGGAAAGCTAGCCTCGCATTACTCCAAGAGCCCTGGATTCGTGGCATCAAAGTTCTGGGACTCAACACCGCGGGTAAGATACTTGTTAACAACAACGGCACTAAGCCCAGAGCATGCATTGTGTATAATAAGAATATACAGCTCCTACCAATTTCAGAGTTGTGCACCGACGACCTGGTTGCAGCGTTCTGCAATCTCAAAGGGTGGAGTGGCTCCCGAGTCATTATTTGCTCGGCCTACCTTCCCGGAGAGAACAGTAACCCCGCTGATGAGCTTGAGCGGGTCGTTGAATACGCCCGCAAGCACCGTACCGAGCTCCTGGTGGGATGCGACGCGAACGCCCACCACACAATTTGGGGAAGCAGCAACATCAACAGAAGAGGTGAGTTGCTCCATGACTTTTTATTAGTAAATAACCTCTACATACTGAACCGGGGCAATAATCCTACTTTTGTAACGAAATCCAGAGCTGAGGTCCTGGATATAACCTTTGCCACTCAAAATCTCGCGAGGCATATTATTGACTGGCGGGTGAGCGACGAAACCTCGATGTCTGATCATCGACACATTGCGTTCGGACTTATGGCATCAATCGACGACCAAGTCATGGCATATAGGAATCCCAGATCTACAAACTGGGAATCCTATTGTGCCAATTTAAAGCAAAACCTTGAGGACTTGCCTGGCAGTATCAAGACTCCTGATGGCCTGGAAATAGCGACGACAATGTTAGAGGAAGGCATACGTTCTGCCTACTCTGACAGCTGCCCGCTGAAAACAAAGACATCAAAGAGGAAGGTACCATGGTGGAGCTCTAAGCTGCAAAAGCTTAGAGAGAGAACTCGCAGGTTATTCAATAGGGCCAAACGGACTCGCGATTGGGAGGAGTACCGAAGAGCTCTAACCAAATACAACAAAGAAATTAGGAAAGCCAAAAGAGCTTCGTGGAGGAAGCTCTGCGAGGAAGTGGAGAGTCTGCCTCAGGGAGCACGACTTCACAAAATGCTCTCTAAGTCAGAGGCCAGCCATCTGGGCATACTAAACAGACCAGATGGAACTCACACCTCAAGTGAGCATGAAACTCTGACTGAGCTCATCAGAGCTCCCTTCCCTTGGGCGGATTGCAGCGGTGCTGCTGCAAACGAACCGGCCCTCCAACATAGAACTCGTACTGAGGACTGGAGAAGAGCCGCTTTAGTAATCCGCCCGAAGCAGCTGGAATGGGCCATAGGCTCTTTCAAACCATATAAAGCATGCGGACTGGATGGTATCTTTCCAGTACTCCTCCAAAAGGGATTGGAGATACTGCGGCCGCATCTAATTAAAATCTACAGGGCAAGTTTTGCCTGTGGATATATACCTTCTTCTTGGAAAAATGCAAAGGTTATTTTTATACCAAAAGCTGGCAGGAAGGACTACAGTACAGCGAAAGCCTTTCGACCAATCAGCCTTACTTCATTCCTTCTTAAAACGATGGAAAAAATACTCGATTTACACATCAGAGAAAGTATCCAAATGGTGAAACCTATCCACCCCTCACAACACGCCTATCGCAAGGGCTGGTCTACCGAAACTGCCCTTCTCAACTTGGTTGACAAAATCGAAAAGGCGCTTGAGGACCGTGAAATTGCCTTGGGAGCTTTCCTAGATGTGGAGGGAGCATTTGACAACACGCCTGTCAAATCCCTGGTCAAGAGCCTTGTGTGCAAACAAACAGACCCGACCACGGTGAAATGGGTCGAATCAATGCTTTCAAACAGAAGGGCAACTATTACCCTCAATGATACCACTGTGGAGTTTACATCCACCAGAGGATGCCCACAGGGTGGCGTTTTATCGCCGCTTTTATGGACACTGGTGGTGGATGAGCTGCTGCACAGTATGGCTGAACTCCGATATGATGTGCAAGGGTACGCAGACGACCTTGTCATTGTCGTTCGTGGTTTCAGCCAAATGACCGTCTCTGACATCATGCAGAGGGCTTTGAGCCTGGTTGCAAGCTGGTGTGTGGAGAACGAGCTATCCATCAATGCGGATAAAACGGTGATTGTTCCATTTACAAATAAGAGGCGTCTGGACGGTCTACGGTGCCCAGTCCTCAATGGGAAGGTAATTCCTTTCTCCCGTGAGGTCAAGTACCTAGGCGTAACTTTAGACCAAAGACTGAAATGGAACACCCACATTGATAACACCATATCCAAGGCTAAGATGGCCTTGGGAGTGTGTGGTAGGATGGCGTGCGGCAGGTGGGGCCTTCAGCCCAAGATGATGCTGTGGCTCTATACCGCGATCGTAAGGCCGGTGGTGACTTACGCATCTGTGGTATGGTGGAGCAAGTGTCAGCAGGTTGCGGTCAGGGACAGGCTGAACAGCCTCCAAGGGACTGCCTGTCGCATGGTGACTGGCGCCATGTCCAGTTGCCCAGGAGCGGCTCTGAATGCCCTACTGGATCTCCCACCTCTCGACTTACATGTCAAGAGGGTGGCTAGGGGCAGTATTCTCAGAGTATCGGCCCAGGGCAGTACAAACTGGATGTCGAACAGGCTGAGGACCTTTAAGGACTCGGTCATGAGCGACAACGTACTGGCGATGAATGGCGACAGCATGGTTCCACACTGCAACTTTGTGCAGAACTATTCTGTGGAAATACCGACAAGGGAGGAATGGTCGACCGGCCTCCCCTGGAGGAACGGGTGCCTTGTATGGTACACCGATGGATCCAAAATGGGACCTAATGTAGGATGCGGGGTATATGGAGAGCGCCCTGGCCACAGGGAAAGCGTAAGCCTGGGCAGATATGCCTCCATTTTTCAGGCAGAGGTGTACGCCATAACCGCTTGTGCGACCCTGAATCTGCAGCGCAACTACACGAATAGGACCATTTACATCAACTCGGATAGTCAGGCGGCACTAAAGGCCCTAAACTCGAACACCATCACGTCGAGACTGGTGCTTGACTGCCTGACAAAACTAAACACTCTGGGCTGCAAAAACAGAGTGGTCCTAAGATGGGTCCCGGGCCACGAGGGCCATGTCGGCAACGAGATTGCCGACGAGCTGGCCCGTGCAGGAGCTAGGAGCAAAACATATGGTCCAGAACCAATATGTGGTGTTCCAAGCAGCCTAGCTCGTATGACCCTAAATAACCTCACTAGGTGCGAGGCCATGAGGCGTTGGGAGGAGATCCCGGGCCACAAGCATTCCAAAGCCCTTATCAAACCCTTTAATGCGAAAGCAGCTAAGGAGCGCATTGGGCTGAGCAGGAATAATCTACGCATCATAACTAGAGCGCTTACAGGGCACTGTTGCCTGAATAAGCACCTTGCGACCCTCAAATTAGTGGACGGAAAAGTGTGCAGATATTGCCACGAGGCGGATGAAACCCCGCTCCATCTGCTATGCGAGTGTGGCCCACTGATGCGCAAACGCACCGACATCCTGGGGAGACACATCCTGGACCCAGTGGATGTCCGACACCTCACTGCAAAGGAAATTCTGCAATACCTCAGAGTGGCAGACCTATGCAGTGAACTGTAGGCAGTGGCGATCACAATAGATCTTTCAGGTCGCAGTGATACTGGGCTCTCACAGCCCTGCACAGCCGCGCTTTTTAATAATAATAATAAAAGAGATAGCTCACAAATATTCGGATTTCATCGGACATTAAGCACTACGGTTTGGCCAATTTACACGATATCTTAAAATATAATTTAAATAAATTATAGATTATTTTTTGAGATGATAGACACGCTATATTACTCTGAAGTTTTATTGACATTACAGCCGCCCCTACATATAATCAGATCACAAACTTTCGCATATATAACAACATCAGATGTTTAAAGTAGGAATATTGTGATGGGGATCGTATATCAAATGGCCAAAGGGAATACAATAGGCTGTGTTCAATATTT
The DNA here is from genome assembly GCA_918358695.1 of Melinaea menophilus ssp. n. AW-2005. Taxonomy (NCBI): domain Eukaryota; kingdom Metazoa; phylum Arthropoda; class Insecta; order Lepidoptera; family Nymphalidae; genus Melinaea; species Melinaea menophilus. The sequence continues at coordinate 2,638,514 of OU911059.1, forward strand.
CCAAGTGGATATTACTATCACTGGTCCAATTACATATCCCGCTTATCAGTTATTGATTTGTTTTGCTTTTTGTTTATGAAAAAACTAAGGAATACTATCACAAAAATATTTTTTTTTTCAGTAAATGTTTGTCATATCAAATGTTGATTGGGTTTGTATTAAAGGTTTATATTATTGTGAGATGTTACACAAATATAACTTGCTCTCTTAAAATATAGATAAGATTTTAAGTAGCCAAAGGTATGTAAAGTTTAATATCATTATCCTAACTAGATCAGGATTCTGTTGTTTACGTACTCATTCATATATTATTTATTTACTTTTGTTTAGCGGTGCACAATAAACCTTTACGGATACGTTATATTATTAATGTCGCTTCATTAAGGACCCCTATTGGTCCAGAGTAAAAAGAAGAATAACAACGGTGTCGTTTCAATATAAATATTAGTTGATCCGAGCACTCGTTGCTTAAATAAATAAATAATAAATAAACAAGCGATTATGTAAAAATTTCAGATATATACCTTGATGTGAATTAATTTCAATATTAAGAGAAATAAGTTCAGAGAATTCAAAATTTTTACAGATTATATATTAATAGTTAGTGTAAAGAAAATTATTCTTCTGTAATGAAAAAGTTCCACCTATATTAAGCCACGCAGTGGTAATTCTGCAACTTCTGCAATGTACAAATTACCGGATCACGAAGAAAGCAGCATAACTTAGGTGACTCTAATATTATGAAAGAAAATGTTGTTTTTATCCTCATCAAAACGATGAAATAAAATAAGCATTCATAAAATATATTATCACAAAACATTGAATGAAAATACAGACTATTTATTATAAGCTCATTGTTTTAATAGAACAACACTGAGACCTGACTAAATAACTTAAGAAATAGAAAATATTTCATCTTATTAACATGAAAGTTTAATTATTAAAGTAACTTTTCTTACAGTTATTATTATTTCTTACTGCTTATTAGATTTAATGCACGTTTTACTGTTTACAGCCATAACTAATATTGCTATTTATGTTTTAATACTAAATTTTAACATTAGATGACTAAAATGAAAGACGCCTTTGTAGTGTTCAAAACTGGTGAGTAAAGATCAGTGCTATGTTGTCACAAAGACGATAGGATCTGTGACCGGCGGAGCGAGGGACGACTTTACTAACACACTCACTTGGTATCGTCATGCAACACTTTATAGTAACTTGGTTGTTAAACCAATTTCATGGCAGCATGAACGAAATTTGTTTAAAATTTTGGCTATGAAGGCATTTAAAGTTGTCAAACATTGAAACAAAGAATATATACACAGTTGAACGCGGGTAGTCATTGCGAACACGTGTATCTTGGCGCTCAGCTAATAATTTGTAATAAGGCGGTGAATTAATATATTACGAGTGATTGTTACGACGTACTAGGGTATCTCCTGGTAACAGGAGACCCTATACGTGAATATGCATTCTTCTTCAACGTTTTCAAGCCCTAAAATAAGACAACAAGTCCCAAATGCACAATCAGAAAACACAGTATCAAGTTACGCTAATGTGACGTCAGCAGCAAGTTTCCCCAAAAAAGATCAAGCTATTATACTTGACGCGATCGACGGAATAACACTCAGGGAGTACCTTGTTTCATTATCTTATTTAGTACCTGCTACATCGATTCGATTCATTTCACGTATTTCAAATGCACGTGTATGTATTTATCTAGACACAAAGAGAACTGCTGATAGCTTAATAGAAGGAAAAAAGTCAATCATAATAAAGAATAATACCCTGGAAATTAAACCCTTAATTTCGAGGAATAAGAGAATAGTGCTTTCAAATGTTTGTCCTGTTATACCTAACTCCGTAATTGAACAAAAATTTGATGAATTAAATATCAAAATAATGTCACCAATATCGTTCCTGAAGATAGGAGTGACAGAGCCAGCATTCTCACATATATTAAGCTTTAGAAGACAACTTTATATTACCCCAGAAGATGAAAAAAGTTTACCAGAATCAATACAACTAATGTTTGAGGGCACAAATTACTGGATATATATATCTAACGACACATTAAAATGCTTTTCTTGCAACAGTATTGGTCATATAGCAAAAAATTGTACACAAAATACTTCAGATCCCTCACCTTACATTCAAGATACACAACCAATGGAAGAAATTAACAAAATTTTCAATAGAAATGATGATTTAGTGCCGGATACAATACCAACTTCCTTACCCTCATCTACTCAAGAGAACCCACTAGTATTACATGTAACCAAAGGAATTAAACGAATTCACTCACCAGGCACCAGTGAAGCGTCAAAACCAGAATTTACGGAATCTCAATGTGTACGAAATAACGACTCAGAAATATTAGATACAGAAACAGATGAAACGGGAAGTATGATATCATTAGAAGAGGAACAAGTTAAGCTAAAGACAAAGAAAAAGTTAAAAAAAAACGTCACTTACGAGTGATGAAGAAGTATGGAAACACATCGAACACAGTATGGCAGAATTAAGTGAAGATACAACATTTCCTATTAATTTAGACCAATTCATAAGCTTACTAGATAATACAAAAGGAAAACAAAATATTAAAGAAACAGTTTTTTTGTATACAGATAATATAAAAGATCTGGTGAAGATGTGTAATAAATTACACAGTAAAATGAACAAAAGCTTAAAAAATAGATGTTCTCGGCTGTCAAAAAAACTATTTGATATGTTAAACCACAGCCCTCACCCAAACCACCAAGAGAAATCCTCCATAAATTAGTAAAAATATGACCATCACTCATTTCATAAAATTATATTAGCTATAATTATACGTTTATACCTTTAATTTTTAATCATTATTAAAGAGTAATTTCAGGGTAGTTTAGTTTAAATATGGATATTTTACAATGGAATGTTAATGGTTACTTTAAGCGACTTCCAAACATAAATTTGTTAATTCGACAGTTGGAACCATCTTGCATTTGTTTACAAGAAACTAACTTCTCCTCTGACTATTGTGCTTCAATGAAAGGATATAACAAATACTTCAAAAATCGTACACAAGCCAATAGAGCTAGCGGTGGTGTAGCAATATTCATAAAAACTGATACAATTCCAGAGCAAATTCATATTAACACACATTTAGAAGCGGTGGCAGTAAAAATAAGGTTTCCTATTACTATGACAATATGCAACATTTACCTTCCAAATAGTACGCCATTAAATACAGATGATTTAAAAGATTTGATCAATCAATTACCTGCGCCCTTTATTTTTCTAGGAGATTTAAATAGTCACCATTTCTACTGGGGCTCTGAAAAATGCGATTTAAGAGGTAAAATGTTAGCTGAGTGGTTAGATGATGAAGATAGTGTGTTACTGTTAAACAACGGCCAGCCCACACATTTGAATTGTAACACTGGCCATACTAGTAACATAGACTTAACTTTGGCTTCACAAAATATAGCTACATATTTTGAATGGAATGCCTTAGATAATTTGTATGATAGTGACCATTTCCCAATTTTTATAAGGTGCCATACTCCACAAAGCATTCCCAAAAACATAAGAGTTCCGAAAAAGTGGAAGTTTGAGTTAGCCAATTGGACCAAATTTCATGAAGAGGTCGAGAATAGTATTCCTAATTTAATAAACATAAATGACACGGATGAACACTCAATAAATGATATCGTAGAAAACTTTACTTCAGTAATAATAAAAGCAGCAAATATATCAATACCAAAAACAACAGGAACTATTAGACAGAATAACTTACCTTGGTGGAATAATGATTGTAAAATTGCCATTAGAGAAACTAAAACAGCTCTAAGAAAGTTTAGGAAATTTGCTAGAAATGATCCAAATTCGATTTATAAGATAGAATATAAAAAAAAAAGAGCATATTATAGACGACTTCTGAAAGAAATTAGACAACGATATTGGGAAAACTGGGTATCAACTATAAATAACAAAACTACAACAGGAGAGATGTGGCAAAAAATACACAGAATTAATACATGTAAGCTAGGATTTCATAGTGTTATAATTAAAAAAGCAAATGGAAGTTTAACGTCTATTCCAGAAGAAACTACTTGCCTATTAGCAAATAAGTTTGCTGAAAATTCTAGTTCTAAAAATTATGAAGACCAATTCATTGTACACAAAAACATTGAAGAAGAGACACACACTTATTTAGATACTACCGATAATAGTAATCAAATGAATACAGAAATATCTATGCAAGAAATATTATTAGAGGTTTCAAAACTAGGTAATTCTAGCCCTGGAACGGACAATATTTCCAATCTCATGATTAAACATTTTCCAATTAGAGCAATCGAGTATCTATTAAAACTATATAATTTTATATGGAAAAAACAGGTATTTCCAGATTGCTGGCGGGAAGCGTTAGTGGTTCCAATATTAAAACCTGGAAAAAATCCAGTAGAAGAATCAAGCTATCGTCCCATTTCATTAACATGCAACATGTGCAAATTATTAGAAAAAATTATCAGCAAACGAATTAGATGGCACACTGAGACAAATAAACATATTTCTCCTTATCAATACGGTTTCAGAAAATTTCGATCAACCCAGGACCATTTAACAAACATTGAAAGTGAAATACTTGATTCCATTGCTAGTAATAACTATATGGTGACTGTTGCTCTAGACATTGAAAAAGCATATGAAATGGTCTGGAAACATAGACTTCTTGAACATTTATATAATATTGATATCAAAGGGAACACTCTTGCATTTGTCAGAAATTTTTTGGCACAAAGATCAATTCGAGTAAGAATAGGCGATGTGACTTCTAACTTAGTTCCTTTAGAAAACGGCCTACCACAAGGATCTGTGCTTAGCGTTATTCTGTTCTTGATAGCTATAAATGAAGTTCTTTCCTATACAATAAAACCAGTAAAAGGATTTCTCTTTGCCGATGACTTAACATTAACTTGCAGTGGCAGAACTTTACAACCTACTATAAAACTTGTCCAAAATACACTTGATAATTTACAGAGATGGTCATTGACATCTGGTTTCCGATTTTCAGAAAACAAAACAGAATTTATTATATTTTCTAACAAAAAGAAGAAACCCAGAAATATAAAATTAACATTAAACGAACACAATGTTAGAGAAGTTACTAATTTAAAAATTTTGGGTCTAACTTTTGATAAAAATATGTCTTGGATCACACACATTAATAAATTAAAAACTGAATGTAATAAACGGTTAAATGTAATAAAAGTCTTGTCATCTTTAACGTGGGGATCAAATAGAAAATGCTTAATAGCCATATACCGGGCTCTAATTAGACAGAAACTTGACTATGGTTCTATAATTTATGATTCAGCAAATACAAGAACTTTGAATACCCTAGAAAGCATCCAAAACACAGCTCTTCGATTAAGCATAGGTGCATTTAAAACCAGTCCAATCAGAAGCGTATTGGTGGAAGCTGGAGAGATACCATTACAATTAAGAAGGAAACAGCTTGCTCTGTCATATGCCGTTAATATTCTCTCCCAACCAGAAAATCCAACTTATCATTATAATACAAAATTATCAGCCATTGATTCAGAGTACCAATTTAAAACAAATCTTAGACAACCCTTAAGAATTAGAATAAAGAAATATCTCAAAGATATAAATTTTAATATCCCCATGGTTTATAGAAAAACATTGCTCAGTTCTGGCCCTTGGGAAAAATTAATTTTCCCCATTAATCTAGACATAGCGGAAAATCGTAAAGGAATTACCCCTACATGTATCTATAAACAATTATTTCTCAGATTTAAGAACAAACATACAAATGAAAAGTCATTTTATACCGATGGATCCGTTATGAATGGCAAGGCAGGGTGTGCTATAGTCACCAACGATAAGTATTATCGGCATAGGCTTTTAGATTATCAGTCCATATTCAGTTGTGAAGCTACAGCCATACTTAAGACACTGGAGATAATCTCCGGTGAAGATAATACTCAAAGTTATGTGATATACACCGATTCCAAGTCATGTCTATCTGCCATTTTGAATCAAGAAAATAATAACCCCCTCATTACAGAAATCCAGCAAAAAATTATACACTTAATGAAAAACTATTTTAAACTTCAACTGATTTGGATCCCAAGTCATCAAAGGATAGTTGGGAATGAGAGGGCGGATAGTGAAGCAAGACACGCCACAAACTGTTGTTCGATTGATGAAACAATTAAATCAAGTCCAGCGGAAGTACAAAAATACTTAAAATATAAAATAAAGATACTATGGGATAATGTTTGGAAATCGAATAACAACAACAAATTGTTTGAAATAAGAAATTCTGTTTTTGAAGATATCCCCACATTACCCTGCAGAAGAGATCAAGTTAGCATTACTAGGTTACGCATTGGACATACAAATCTAACTCATCTTCACTTAATTACCAAAAACGAAAAAAATAAATGCAAATGTGGTTCTGATCTAACTGTTAAACATTTATTGATTGATTGCGTAGAATACAGTTTCCAGAAAAATATATATAATGTTCCCAATAGTTTGGTAGAATGTTTAACCGGCAATGGTTGTCACAGAACCTTGGGGTTCCTGAGGGCTGTGGGAATATATAAACTGATTTAATTATTGATATTCTTGTTGTGGTCGCTAATGACCTTAGTAGTTTTAAAGCGACCTAAAATAAATAAATGAAAAAAAAAAAAAAAAAAAAAAAAAAAAGAATATATATGAATGTGATAGTGTTACACAATTTATTAAGGATTCGTAATTAACAGAAGAAATTTAATTGTAGGTAAAAATTGTGTTTATTTATTGACCGAAGGACGAATGCTGACCGCAGCGAAGCGTTTGTCCGAAGGACTACGTTCCCAGTAGATAGGCCCATTCTGCTATTTTTCCGCATGTAATTCAATACGTTTGTTCCGGCGTAGCCGGCGTATTTTTGATCCTATCGTCACGAAAATTAGCAGGCGTGTTTGTTGAATTATTAGAATTTTTATGTTGAACCGTTTCTTTGATTGGGCGAAAAAATCCAAAATGGCGGCGTTTTTTAGTTTTGGTTTTGGCGTAGCAGAAGAAATTTTCATTCGATCGCCACAACAATTGGTGATCATGTTTTTTGAGTTATTTAATTTTTTTTTGTCCAGCCATTTTTCTTACTGGGAGGAAAAATCCAAAATGGCGGTGATTTGAGTTTTTGTTTTGGCGTAGCAGGCGTATTTTTCATGCAATCGTAACGAAAATTATTAGGTGTGTTCTTTGAATTATTAAAATTTTTATGTCGAGCCGTTTTTTTGCTTGGGCGAAAAATTTAAAAATGGCTGATTTCTGATCCGTACCACAAAAACGGACTTTGCAGCAGCTAGTCTTCGTCTAAGTAACCACTGCATCTCGTGAAATCTACTATAAATAATTTCTTAACATTGTTTCATCCCCTAATGTACTGAGGTTTACTGTTCACAGAACGACTAGTTAATAAAGATACATTTTAGGAAAGTTACAAATAAAAATAAATAAAGAAAAATAAGGAAACCTAATCGGTGCTTGCAAATTGTGAACTTTTGAGTAAAAACCCAAATTATTAATTGAATTACTTTTCCTAAATGGAAATAATGATGTAATTAATAATGCCTAGTTAGCATTTTTATATACATAGTTCTATAAACTATATCCCAAGACACAATATAAAAATATTTAATCTTTCGGTATCTTCAGTTTTTGAAGATCTTTTTTGTAAACAAACTTACTTAATATGTTTCAATCATATTTTAACTTAACTAATAATGAATAAATTATCGACAATGCATTACAAAATATTGGTAACTGGGAGTTGCGGTCCCGCCAACTGGTGGCTATATCTTGAACTAGCGAAAACGGGTCGACTGATTAATGACATATGTAAATTGTATGTAAACAAATCCGTTTTTAAAGTCTTATTAATTATTAACTTAATGAAAGGACATTAAGTTAAGTTAAATATAAAATTTGAGTTAAAAATAAATTTAAAAAAAATGTTCTTATCAATGTGTGAAGTGTTAGATCATTTGGACTCTACAACGAAAAGCTGAAACTTTATTGAAGGCGAGCAAGTCGTTAATTCTAATCATTTAATCTACACGGGAATTTTGAATGAAAATGATGAGCAATACGAATTATTATCTTATTGTATTCAATCATCTAATACTCGAGGAGATCCTCATGAAATAACTACAGTTATTAGTAAAACTGGTAAGGTTATTTCCTCAGTATGCAGCTGTACAGCTGGGTTAAGTGAAAGATGTAAACATAGTGCTGGTGTTTTGATATTTTGTTCACGGTACGTTTAAATTATTGAAAATGTTTCTTTATGTTTAATTTTTACTGCTAAGCTCAATAAATTATATTTTCTTTATTTTAGTAACGATTTGACTGGCTTCAAAATCGTTTCATCAACAGATAGAAAATGTCTTTGGAGTGCACCTCGCAACGCTTGTTTGGAACAATATCATCCGAAGCCTTTGAGTGAACACAGCTGTTTTGATATAAAAAAAAATCATGAGGAACTAAGTGATGATGTCAAGAAGTCGATCAGAGAAAAACTTTTTTCGAAGAATTTCAAATCAGCTTTATCAGTGCATGTGTACGAGCGTGAATGATTTATTTATGATTGATTCTTTTTTTTTAATGAAAGTTTTGATGAAGTAAATTTTCACATAAACAATTTTTACAATTCACTGTTTATATGAATAATTTTTGTTTTTAATTTAATTAATTTTGTACATATTCACCAATTAATTTCAATTTTTTTTCTATTTTTATGGAATAATTTAATCAATTTTAATCATGATTTATACGTAACATTTACTTCATCTAAATTTCCGATTCTTTAATCATGTTGTTATGTTTACTTTCTATTCTACACAATATTTGGAATGTATTTTTCATAGAACTGGAAGACATGCTCCACTGCAACCTCCTGTTGAAACTGTCTCTCCTGAGAACTTACGACTTATCCAAAGTTTGATTTCACACTCATCCTCGTCATCAATCCTACATAATCTTTCTGAACAACCCTTTCGACCATTAAGAGAATGTTGTGAGAAACTTTTCGAGCAATTAATCGGGAATCCTTGCAATATTTGTTTTACTTTACTCTTACACCCATAAACACAACAATAAGCTTTTCTTTTATTTTCTTTCGGGGAAAAACGTACACCCGAATTATCAACAGTATCTTCCATTTTAATTTTACTTTGATTTTCAACCAACAATTTGAAAAAATTAAAAAAACTGCTAATTAGAGTTCACAATACCATCCAAATTAACAATACACTTATGACAGCTGACCCGCTTTCGCTAGTTTAAATTATGAACACCACGCGGCAGCACTTGTACTTACCATTTACCAATAAAGATTATATCTGGAACGGTAACTGATTGTTCGCATTGCACATTTGAACTGTAGAAGATTCGTAAGCAAATCTTTGTTAAATTTATAATCATGTAGTTTACATACAAATCACATAGTGTGTTAATAATTTCAGAAAAGCAACATTTGAATATTCTTGAGAAAAACTAAACAAATATAAATATACAATTCATAAAACTAACTGAAAATAAAAAGATGTGTGTAATGCTGTTTTTGGTGGATTGAAGTATCAGTAAAAGTTGTTTTTAAGACTTCTTTAAAAAAACGTTGCTGGTTTGTGTAACCTCTGATTTTTTTTGGAATCTTCTGTATATTACAGCGAAAGGTTCAGTACAGTGTCCACAAGTTGTGAACAGGAGAAAATTTCATTACAACTGAATCTCCATTACACTATATGTGGAAATGACGAGTACCAAACTATATACCCATCCATTCTTTGTCTACATCTCGGTGAAACAAACTCGTTGTTAAGATAAATCAAGGCATAGTCTAGTCTACACAGTCATTTTATTAAATAGTCCTAAGGATACACCATAACCGACTTCTAATGTAAATACGATATGGTTTTATTTACCACTCATAAATATTAAAATTAAAATATTCTAATCCCGAAAATACACCGTTCAGCATCCTTTGTTTCTTCTCACCAGCATCTCTCATACATTTACTTTCTTCTAAACTAAGATGCATTATTAAATTTAATGAAATTTTGATAAAATACACGTATCAGGAGTGTATAGAAACGGTGACTATAAACTTTTTTCCAAAAAGAATAGCATGAAATAATAAGTTACATTTGTTGAATAGATTTATTTGGACCACAAAGACGCTTAAAACGAACTATATCCTATTGTTGGAGTCTAGATCGCTAGTTCGATTGGGGAGAATTAATTACACATGTCACTAGACGGTGAGTGAGGGTCGTAGTAGAGTAGAGACGTACTTACAGACAGACTAGTATATAATGTACCGAGTAACGTGCTAACTGATATTTCCGTCAAAATACTATTTGTATGCAATAAATTATCATTTATAAACAGTTATTTCGTTATGTTCATTCCTATCTCTTTTATTCCTCTTTAAGCTATGTTATTATTAAATTTAAACCATGATCCAAGAATCTTTAGTATGTTATCCAGTTAAATAGTTTAATTAAAACTTTAATAAATCTTTGTCATAACATAGTCAAAGAAAACTAAGAACTCACAAAGAACAATTCGTCTTCTTTGTACATATATAGCGTAAATGAAATATTTAAGAATTTAGAGAAAATAGAAGTTGTTATCGTCTACATTTTGATGAAACTTAAGACGGAAAAATTTTTAAAGTTACACCATTTCGGAAAGGGTTTTTACTGTAATTATGAATAAGGAAAATGTAATTTTAGAATTACAAATTGAAAACAGTATATTAAATTGTCAATTTGCCTTACAATTGTCTTACGAGAGTACTTCGTCTGACTTATTACTACCAATGCACATTGGCAAAGTTAAATCAGCTTCAGAAACATCTGAAGTGAATACAAATCAAAATATCATCTACAACTAGGTTCGTCTGACGCTGGTGCTGTTTCAACATTATGTAATAATATTAATGATTACTGATACATATCTAGTCTTATCAATATTTATTATATTTATAAACAAAACTGCTCAATATAATGAACGTCAATAAACTAAATTATTTTATCCATCTGCTTTATAAAATAATGCATTTCACATAATTCTGATAATTCAAAATATAGTCCCGTGCTCTTTTGGGGTGCTGGTAGACTTATCGTTTAACTCCCTGTTAGGATCCATGTATTATAATTATTAACTGAATATCATGTATATGTATACTTATTATAATTATTAACTGAATATCATGTATATGTATACTTATATGTACACCTCTATTGCCTCCTTATACCTTGTCACCAGATACGGTTAAAAGATAAGATAGATAATTTAAATAGACATTTATTTTAAATATGTAAACCTCTTGGTAAATAATTAATATTAATTGGTACACATAATTAATATGTGAAATTAATTATGTGTACCAATAATTATTAATTATTTACCATACTCCCGAGAATAAAACAAGCGCTAAAGCACTTAGTGTACTTACTTAAATATAGGATACACGAGGTGTTCTTATGAAACACTTTCCTAGATAAGACGACCGTGCTTTAGGGAAATTAGTTTAAACATTGGTAAGTACGTCCCAATATCCTTAAAAGTATGAACTATTTTCGGAATTTAGTAAATTTTGTGTAAATAGGTGGAAATATAATGTTATATCATAATACCTGTTATATTTGAATGTATTTCGTTTTACCAACAATTTTAGTTTTTACTTTAAAATTATTTAAACTGCACATTAAAATGTTATAGGTGTTTTTGACAACTAACTAACCATAAATAGTAAACATACATATATTATAGAATATACAGATAGATACACTAGTTAAATTATACAAAGCCAGCAGGATAGATTTATTTATAAAGAAGGACGTATCAGATCAAAATAAAATTAAAAAACATGTTTCTTCAATTTAAGACACAATTATACTAGAAATCATTTTATTTATATATATTTAATAAACTAACTTTGACTGTTCTCTTCCGTGATCTACGCACATTGGATGATGTGCATCAAGAAATGGGTTTCCAAATTAACAATAACAACAACACGATATACTTAAAGTTTTAAACGTTAAAATTGTAAAAATAATTTTATTCAACCATTTATATCTTCAGTTAGCGTGGAATAAACACCTTTCAGACTTTTATGGTGTCTTAGTCAGTACACGCACTGCAGCTGAAACAATATAAAAAAAATAATCTTATTGTCAACTGTAGAAAAGAACGGATACGTTGACTTTGGGTCGATGATAAAAATTAAGCAATCTCATATTTTTTTACGTAACTACAGTAATTCTTCAGTTCATACATTTCTAAAGAGCATGGCATATACTATTTTGACAATATATCTGTCTACATGAACTTTTAAAAACTCCTCATAATAAACTATGTCCTACTTCCTTAGCAAGTAAACTTAAATTATTTCTTAGTACAAAATCACAATTTTCGCGAAAAGTTGTAATGTGTTATATATGCCATGAAATCTCCCATCTCTGTCAGTTATCAATATAAATAGTTTACAATACCTTACAACATATGATAGTTTGAAAATATCTTTTAAAAGCGTTTTTTCCATTTTGAAAATTCAGCCGAATGGCTGGCAGCTTCCCAAGGTCTTAAAATTAACACGTCATATAAACTGTAGCCTTGCTACTAGAATAAAGGTTTCATAATTACTTTACGAGTTTTATAGGGTCAGCCGCGACGAGGGAAAGTATTTATTTGGTAATGTTTCATCAATATTCTTTAAAATTAAACTATCGTACGACTTTGTACAGGTTACCAAGTAATATATTTAACTTTTGTTATCTTGAACAAAATAATAAGCAAAATAATGAGCATCTAAATATATGCAGTTTTAAAGTGTGTAATATAAAATAATTTGCATTTGATGTGGCAAAGTGCTTCCAATTTATATTTAGGAAGATCATAGTAGATTAGAACTATATTAGATCTTAGAACATTAAATCTAAAACGTTAATTTCCTAATAGGAACGAGCTTAAATAATTAGAAACAGTTAAAACAAAAGTCATTGCCAAAATAGTTTAATCTGAGTAATTGTCAGTCTATGGATACATTTGTATAATACTACAATATGCACAACTTTATTTTAAGTAAGTTCAGTAAGAAAAATGTAATGGAAGTAAATCTTCATTTTGCAAATAAAACCTGAATTATACAAAGAGTTGTTCGGTATATACAAATTCAATAAACATTGTCAAAGCTGTTATAGAGGTGGAGTTGACTTACTTTCTCCATTAAAAGCAAATATATATTAAACATCCATATAAATGGAATTAAACTAAAGAATTCTCTCTCAGCTACGCACGCCGGCAGTTACATTGTATTCTCATTGACTTACAAAACTTTTGTATTTTTTAATTAAATAAATGCCCTGAAATATGCTACATATTAGAATCTCGTGCAAAACGCCAACTTAAGTACCAAGTCCGTAATTAATTTAATAAATATTCCATTCTTAAATAATAATCACCTTAATGAGTGGTCGGAAATGTCGTGAGCGGTCTTGTCTATAACTCACATGCTGTGTTAAATTATAAACAACCCTGATGTATGGACTATGGTGCAAACTAAGTCACTCCGAGTGGACCTAGTTATATTTTTTGTTATAATATATATTATACAAATATATATACAAATTAATATATACAAATCTTTATCTGTTTAACGTTAGCTGTTCAATGACTATATTGGTTTATATATTCATATTTATTTATTATTTATTTACCTTCACGCCATATCCCTTGCGGGGTAGCCAGAGACGACGGAGCGCCAAACGCTACGGTCTCTGCATACCTCTTTCGCCTCGGCCACAGACATCAACTTCTTCATACATGCCCTCCGGGGGGTCCTCATGCTTTTTACGTGACTTTCCTCCAGTATCGTAGCTACTGTGTTTTCGAAGGTCACTCGAGGCCTCCCCCTGTCTCTCTTACCGCTCACTTTTCCCATATAAATCTTTTTTACCATTCTTTCATCACTCATTCGTTCAACGTGCCCAAACCACCTGAGCACGTTCTTCTTCATTCTCACCGTGACATCTTCGCTAGTACCTACCATTCTGTGGATCTCTTCATTGCGGATTCGATCAGCTAGACTGACTCCGCATATTCTGCGAAGAGATCGCATCTCCACAGCATTCATCTTTCTTACATTCTTCTTCTGTGTTACCCACGTTTGGCTGCCGTATAACAGTGTCGGTAGCAAAACTGCATTGTGTACAGCCAAACGTGCAGCTATACTGACATTTTGCCGTCTCAACAATGCAGTCAAAGCACCATTGACTCTGTTACCAGCAGCAATACGCCTTTCCACATCCATTTCGTATCTTCCGTCTCTGCTAAACATACTTCCCAAATATACCACTTCATTCACTTGTTCTATTATCTTATCATTCACGTTGATCTTACATTCTGTTCTTTCTTCATTTCTTTCAAATATCAGAACCTTCGTCTTATCTACATTCAGGTTAAGACCATTAATTTCACACCCATCTTTCAGAGTGGTGACCAATGCCTGCAAATTGCATTCTGATGATGCAATGAGCACTGCATCATCTGCATATAGTAAGCAATTGACCTTAAGGTCACCTACTTTCACTCCCATGTCACTATCTTTCACTCCTTGGAGACAACTATCCAAATACAAATTGAACAACCAAGCTGACATAGCGCAACCTTGCTTAACACCCGATTGGATGTCAAACCAGGGCGACATGCCAGCTCCTACTCGCACACAGGCTGAGTGATCTCGGTAAAGAGACCTTACAGCCTGTAGCAAGGGTCCGTTCACATTGTATCGGGGCAGTATCTCCCATAACTTCTTTCTCACAACCCTGTCAAACGCCTTTTCCAAATCCACAAAAGCACAGAAAACCTTTTGGTTTAGGGCCAAAAACTTTTCCGTGATCATGCGGAGGGAAAAGATCTGATCTATACACCCTCTTCCAGGTCTAAAACCTCCTTGTGCCTCCCACAACAGCCTTTCAGATCTCTCTTGCATTCTTCTCGCTAAAATTTTAGCATAAACTTTACCGCCCAGGCTAATCAAACTGATGGCCCTATAGCTTGCACAGTCTGTCTGTGAACCTTTGCCTTTATACAAAGGTACGATGACTGCACTTCGCCAATCGTCTGGGACCTCCCCAGATTTCCAGCATAAATTGCATAAAAACCAGAAAAAGTCCCAGACGCGTGGCCCACCATATTTGATCATCTCGACAGTAACTTCATCTGCTCCCGCAGCCTTACCACATTTCAGACTTCGAATCACGTTCTCTACTTCTTCTAAACTGATTTCACCATCGGCTACATCTTGACTCAGTATTACGCTGGTAGTCAAGACCGAGGCGTCCTCACGTTCATACATATATTCATGATAGAAGTTAATTGCACAATCCTATATTCACGTTTCCTATTCAGTTATCCCTGTGGATATCACCTGTCCAATAAAACATTGACAATTTCTGTAATTTATTGTCCGTCTGATACATACTGACCGTAATTACCGAGCGATGGCTAGATTTTATTAACTGCTCAATCTTTTTGCTCTTATATTTTTATCTTTTAATTCTGACTCTTGTATCTGTTAAATGCTGCTTTCGGTGATTTTTTTTTTTATTATTCTATAAAATTAAAACTTTTTATTCTTGTAATTTTCTTCGAAGGACTTTTTCTTGAATAAATCACATTGAAATAAAGTTTAGTTGAGATGAGATTTCACAATGATTTAACAATAGTTGTAGGAAGTTAAAAATGAATAAAAATATAATTAATAATAATATACGTTTCCTTTTACTAACGTGGCGGTGTGTTCATAATAATGGTACTTACAGCTGTCTGTCGCTCAACGTAGCTATACAGTTGATATTGTATTTTAGGTCGGTACCAATTCAAAATATAAATAGTTTACTTTAACAGGATATCCTCTATTATTTTATTTGCGGCCAAATAATTATAAGACACACTTAAAAGGCTTTATTTAACAAATTATTTTCTGTGTCACTTCAGAAATGATACATGTGTCCGTTAGTTTATAAATCCTAAATTCAAAAGAGTAACGCAATATTTAATACAGTTATCAAAATTTTTCAAAAGCTTTAACTTTTGAAGTTATAAAGACTTACTTAGCCTCCGAAAAAATAAACTTATTCATTATTCAAACTACAGATTTACAAATATGTACTGTTATCACAATCTTAAGAGCTTAACAATTAACCAACTGTAATAGACATTGTAACAATTTTTCTCTGAATAAGTTCAAGCCTAATATTTATTATTGGTAATAACCCTACAAAGCGTTTCATAGAACGGGGATAGTATTTATTGGAGTATATTCTATGAAAACTCAATATACACAACTGAACGCTGACAAAGTCAGTTCAGCTCAGCTTTGAAAACGCTATGAATATATCAGGTTCCAGCACTGCATGGAAATACATGAAACGTATTCATGATAAAATAGGAGTCAATAAAACGATCTTCCCAAAGATAATATAACACGAATACGATTATAAAATATTTATCTTAGATAGTTTTATTAAAACAACGACAGGTCCTAAAATAGTAAAATTTAATAATAAAAATATAATAATAACATATAATTTTTATATAATGTTGAAAAAAAAAATGTTAAAAGTAATAGAGTCAAGTTAAACTATTTATGTCTTGGATTGTTATCGAGTTCTAGTACTCGGTACTACTTCGGTAGTCTACCACAATATCACCTGTACCTGTATGTAACTTTAGCGCGGGCATCTCTATGGTAACTTTATATTTAAAAAAAAAAAAACAGAAAAAAAAAATATATATATATATATATATATATATATAATTTTGTCATATGATTATGCATATAATGTTTTAAAGTTTTCATAAATATTTATTGGCAAATAAATTACAATAATTATCAATAAACAGCTAAAACTTACTTCATTATAAAATCTTCACTAATTTTACCAATGGAACTGCAAATTTGATTTTTCAGATACAAAAGATATAAATATATAATAAATAAATATTTTCATGAAATTAGCATGGAGCATAGCTTTAGGACTTTTTTTTTGTTAATTTGAAACTATATTGAAACTCGTCTGACATGAGGTGGTGAAATGAAGAAGTTTCAGAGGAATGTTAGTTACCATGAGCAAGCTGCACCGTTACATGCGATCAATGGAAATACAAATTCAAGAATCTCCTAACATTTATTTAAACTTAATATTAAACTACTAATTACTCATTGTATTTGATCATAATCTACTTTCAAGTTGTTTACAATTTTTGTAGCACTTGTTATCATCTTAACATCTTAAACAGTAGTTAATATAACAAACGAAATATTTTAAATTATAGTTTTACTTAAATTATAACACTTATATCATACTTTGGAATGTTAATTGAGTTTAGTCATACAGCAGTTTCAGTCAGTTTATGAAAATGCAATGAAGTCGCTGTGGTGCGGTGAGCTGATAAAGGATCCTCGACTGGTAACTTCATATTATTCTAATTGAAATTAACTCAAATATTATTATACAATGTTTCTTCTGATTACACAGAGTTTAAATTTCATGATTATGTCTCTTGAATAAGTATGTCCTGATGTCTTGTAATTCCAAAAATTTTATATTTCCTCTTGTTTCTAAAATTTTGGAGTGAAGTATAACGTTTCTTTATATTGCAACAATGACTAAGATAATGTCAACAACATATAAAGTTGTATTATTTAGTCGCACGCAACTGGTGTTGTAATTTTATAGTTGGTACTAATTAGTATACATTGTGAGTTAGAAGCGTCTGTTTGGTAGTAAACTGTAGGATGAAAGACGCACGAGTAGCTTACAACAAGTTAATTTAAACTAGTGAAGCTTATCAGACTTAGGTTTATGGGCCTCAACAATAATTTATACGTCAAATTTGATTTTATCCAGACCCCGCCAATTAATAAATATTTAGATATTTATCGAAGGTTTATACTGAGTAGACCTCGAAGAATTTGGTATGCCCATTCAGGTACAGACAGACACAGTACTGAGTCGCATACACACTCACACAGACACAGTACAGCATAGCACGTAGCGCTGTGTATACTTAACTACACTATGATAGCGACCATTACAGTCAACTATCCGGGGAAGTGGCCTTATTATTAAATTATTAGCTTATTTCGGGATCTAAGATAAGATAGTAACTAAGTTTAAGTAAAATAAACCTTCGCCTCCTATGACACACAGTGTTATGTCGTTATCTCTTTCGCCTCACACCTAATTATCAGAGGGAATAATATACGTGTTAGAAAAACCTCAAATTCGTAATAAAAATTGATGATTATAAATCGAGATCAAAACTATCCTATCTTTTAAGTTGGTCGAAGCAATATATATCTACAATATTAATACAAGTTTTTTTATTATCCTTTTACTCGTTAGGCGCTTATAAATTTTTAGTACTAGGACTTTAACCCGTCCTTGTTTACAAATTGCATTTTTAGTACACTGTAACTACAAAGTTTTCTTTCAATGGTAAGGATAAGTGTTTTTGTTTTGATTCCGAAAATACAAACGACAATAACAAACAAAATATACAGCTAATATATAGTTGAGTCTCAGCTGTCCAATAAATGTTTGACAATTACTGTAATTTATTGTCTAACTGATGAATGTGAGATGCCATAAATTAATTAAGGTATCAGTCTTGTTGAAGGTTTCCTTTTGATTGAATTGATAAGAACTTTCATTTGCTGATTCCTTTAAGGTAACTTATTATGTTGGATAAAGAAATTGTTAATAGGTTTAAATTAACATAGACTGAATTACAACTTAAACATAAAAGTAAATATTGTGCTCCAAATTACTTAAGTCTAATAAAAAGATTAGATAATATGCAAAAAGTAATTCACAGAAGTATGTAAGCTTTTTAGAAATCAAGGTTTCCTTGTAAAAATCAAATAACTACTAATGAAAATTGAAATGTTCTGTCCAATGACGAAAATAAATTAAATTGAGTACCTGTTAATTATAGAATTCCTTACGCTTTTTACGCAAATTTAGCAGCCCGCGTGCTCGAGTCGCTTGTTGTCATTGTTAAAAATCTAATTACGATTTATGTTTCCTTCGTGAGATTTTAATGTGTGTGACATCTGTAATTTAAAGAAAATATTGGTTGTACTCTCTAAGTAATTAAAAGTTTTCAGTTCAGTTAACTGCAGCTGCTGCTGATGCTGATTGCATTTAGAAAAACATATATAAAATATATATACAGAAAAATCAACTTACACAACTTTTTACAACTTTAAACAACTTTTTGGTCTCTGACCACTACCGGAGTTCCGCAAGGTGGCGTGTTGTCTCCACTTCTTTTTTCTATATTTATTTCTTCAATTACCACTAATATTTCTTCTCTCTACCATATGTACGCTGACGATCTCCAAATTTATTGTCACTCTCAAATCTCGGCTTTACCAGAAACGATTAGCAAAATAAATACAGATTTGCAATCTATAGTTAGTTGGTGAAAATGTTTTGGTCTTAAAGTTAATCCTACTAAGACCCAATAATAATTGTATTATTGGTAGCTCCAGACTTTTGTCCAAAATTGACCACTCGAAACTACTACCCATAATATTTGACGGTGTTCCAGTGCCATTTACTAACACAATAAAAAATCTGGGCGTTCTCTTCGATCAGAACCTTTCCTGGGGACCACAAATTACTGAGGTGAGCAGGAAAATATTTTCCTCTGCTGCTTCCTTAAGAAGGTTACGTAATTTTCTCCCTATTTCCACTAAAATTGCCCTTTCTCAAACCCTTATCCTACCCATTCTTGACTACGCTGACACATGCTGTCTCGATGTTACTGAAGAGCAGCTAAACAAACTTGAGCGCTTACAAAATGTATGTATTAGTTTGCGTAAATATGACCATGTTTCTCATTTTCACGAAAAACTCAAGTGGCTGCCAATTCGTTCTCGCAGGAATACTCATACACTTTGTCTTCTCTACTCTATACTGTTCAACCCAGTTACTCCTTCCTACCTAAAAGAACGATTTGAGTTTTTAAAAGACTCGCATAACCTCTCACTTCGTTCCGTAGACAATTTATTACTTAAAATTCCTTCTCACTCTACTACCTTCTATACAAACTCCTTCACAGTCCAAGCCTCTCGTCTCTGAAATTCTTTGCCTCTATATATTCGACGCTCTCAATCTCTGTACATTTTCAAAAATGCTGTAAAAAAATATTTCCATTCGAAGTAATTTTCTCCTATCCTTAAATCCATTCTTTTTAGTATACTATTGTTATCTTTTAAGTAATCCGTATTGATGTGTTATATCTCAAATATATATTTAATACTTATGATATTGTATTATATTTTGTGTTGTGTATATGTCGTATTAATATTATTTTGACAGTTGTACACCTCTTCCGTCTATATTTGTTGCAACTCCTATGACGTTCGGGTTACCTGGGAAAGATCGCTTTTTAGCGATAAGGTCGCCTCTTGTAAATTTTTTTTGTCTGTTTTTTCTTACTGTTACGATGTGTTTTTATTACTTTTTGAGGATGTGCAATAAAGAATATTATTATTATTATTATTACTTACGTTTGTCTGGCATTTGTGTATTAATTTTTAAAATGTTAGAAGAAACAGAGTGAATTACAAATATTTACTACAAATGTTTATAGTTTTATATTAATCTTGTCACGAAGGTTTGTCTGAGAACCTTCCGACTCTCTATTATACATTGTATACATTTGATATCTTCTCCACTCTAATTTATGACACTTATTTAAGTCGTCGCACCCAAGTCTACGACACTATTACTAAATTGTTCCGATTCCCAGCACAAATATATAATAGAGGGCTCACGAATCACGATCGCGTCTAACAAGTTAATTTAAACTTGTGAAGCTCATCCGACTTAGGGTTACTGTCTTAAAGTAAATTTAGTATAAGTCTACCATACAATATGAGAAATTTGTAATAGTAATTAGTACTACATATATTAGTATAATAAATGATATAAAAAAATACACAGTTTTTTAATATGGATCTAGTTTGTTTCAGTGAACCGTTGCCCACTTTTCCATACGCGGTTGCTACAGTTTTTATAAGTTATATTAAAGGGAGTATTGATTTGAGCTTATTTTTACAATGCTAGTAAAATTTAAAATAATGATACTGACCTAATAATAGAAAACCTAAGAGATGTCCCGTCATCTACGAGTAAGTCCCAACTAAGAAGATTATATGAGTATGTCGGAGACGGTCATGAGTATGGATACTAAACGAAGCGCAGCACGAGTTCCGATAGAGGGCAGTAACGTCGCGATACGTCATTCGCTGATACTCGGCTAACTTCGTGCTACGACAGAGCCTAGCAGTGCGGGGATGCCAATCACGACACTCACTTGCCATCGAGCCGTTGTGAAGATCGGATCCCCTACACAAGGAACTGTTACTCGTTTCGTTTACGTATTGACGTGAAATCTGTTTCTTTTTACTCGTTCACCCGAAACATACGCCTACAAGGATACAAGATGTCTGACAATGGTCAAGACGATTCAGTATCTCCGACATCAGAAGTGGGATCAAAACGAGTAAATGAGAAAACACGTGGCGATAACCTAGAAGATACATAATGGCGAATGATGTTTGAAATGCAAAACGAACAAATGCGTGCGCTGATACAAGCCTTGAACATGCCGGGACCCAAGAATAATGTGACCCTGCCCGAGTTTGATCCTGACAAGCGAGACGCTGACCCTCAATCGTGGTGCGCGACCGCCGACTTGTGTTTGGCTGATAACCCGCTCAACGGAAGTCAGTTAATTGTCGCGCTCAGTAAAGCGTTGAAGGGAACCGCGTCAACGTGGCTATCACAAGTTTCTTATGCTGGAATCTCTTGGCCACAATTCAAGGAGCTTTTTTGTGAGAGGTTTGTGCCGACGGAGACTATTCCAGCTACCCTTATACATTTGAACACCAGACGGCCTAATGATGGAGAAAGCTACGGCGCCTACGCCAGTAGGTTAATATCGTCGCTGATGAATCGATGGAAAAATGCAAGCATGGAACAAATCGCGGTATCAGTAGTGCTAGCTCATTTTGCACAAATTGATACGCGACTACAGCGACTTGCGTTTACCACCGAGATTAGTTCGCGTCATAATCTACAACAAGAATTACAGGCATTTTCTTATCTGAAACGTAAAGCACCACATGCAGAGGATGATACTTCAGATAATGCGAAGCGAGCCCGTATGTCGACGATACCGATGAAGTGCTACATATGTGGAAAGCCTGGCCATAAGCAAGTCGATTGTCGTCTCAAAGGGAAGAAATATTCTACACCAGTGACTACACATGTTCGTTCGAGTCAACAGCCGACCCTGAAAGGAGCTCTCATCTGCTTCAAGTGCGGACAGCCCGGCCACATTGCTTCGCGCTGCGGTAACATCGCTCCTGTCGCCACCGCCTCAACGAGTGCCGTACCGAGAGCTGAACATCGAGTTGACCTATGCATGGTTGAGCCCCCTTCAAGTATACTGAGACATAATGGTGAGACGTTAAAATTTCATTTTGATTCAGGAGCCGAATGCTCATTAGTTAAAGAAAGTATTGCGAAAAAATTGTATGGTAAGCATTTTAGCAATGTAATCTCTTTGATAGGAATAGGTAACAAAAATATTACTAGTACTGAACAAATTTTGTGTCGCGTAGAAATTAACGAGT
Organism: Melinaea menophilus ssp. n. AW-2005; assembly: GCA_918358695.1. Lineage (NCBI taxonomy): Eukaryota > Metazoa > Arthropoda > Insecta > Lepidoptera > Nymphalidae > Melinaea > Melinaea menophilus. The sequence goes on from OU911059.1 coordinate 2,661,312, forward strand.
ATCCAACCGAAATCTTATTCCATGTGTTGCCTGATGTTTATTTACGCAGTGATATTATGATAGGTCGCGAGATTTTATCTTCCGGGTTTGTTCTTAACATAAGCGCGAACGAATTTACAATGACAAAAAGTAATTTAATCAACTTGTGTACTACAATTAGTCCCGATAAAACTAGCATAAACAATTTTGAGGTGGTAGATACTGACATATTAACTGAACATAAAAAATCACTTGTCGGTATATTAGAAAACTTTACAAAATATTTTACAACCGGTTTTCCAACTACCCGCGTTAACACATATAAGCTTGAAATTCGTTTGATTGATCCAAGTAAAACTGTACAAAGGAGGCCTTATCGCTGCTCGCCAGAGGAACGAAAAATAATGCGCGAGCGAGTGAGAGAGTTACTAGATGCCAAAATTATACGACCGAGTAATTCACCTTTTGCGAGTCCTGCGTTGTTAGTTGAGAAGTCTGACGGTTCGAAACGTATGTGTATTGATTATCGCGAGCTAAATAAAAATACAGTTCCAGATAGGTACCCCTTACCGTTGATTTCTGAACAAATTTCGCGTCTTAATGGGGCTAATTATTTTACCAAATTAGACTGTGCTAGCGGCTTCCATTTAATATCTGTTAGTGAGGGGTCAATTGAGCGAACAGCATTTGTAACCCCCGACGGGGAATACGAGTTTCTGGCCATGCCATTCGGGCTTCGGAATGCCATCTCGGTATTCCAGCGTTCATTGATGATTGCCTTAGGTGAGCTGGCTTATACCTACGTTGTTATTTACGTTGATGATATTTTGATATTGGCTGAAACTGAAGAACAGGGTTTAGAGAGGTTAAATACTGTTTTGGAGATTTTAACTAAAGCTGGCTTCTCACTTAACCTTAAAAAGTGTTCATTTTTGAAAAAGTGTGTACAGTTCCTAGGTTTGGAAGTAGAGGCAGGTAAAATTCGACCAAACAAAAGGAAAATTGAGGCACTTAGCTCATTACCCCCACCCGAGTCGGTAACACAACTTAGACAATTAATTGGACTTGCTTCATATTTCAGGCAGTTTATATCTAACTTTTCTCGTTTAATGGCACCTTTACACAGATTGACTTCAGGTAAATGTCCATTTCTTTGGAAAGTGAATCATGAGGAGATACGACAACAGGTAATTACGATTTTAACAACAAAACCGGTATTAGTTATTTTCGATCCTCGCTACCCAACAGAGTTACATACGGACGCTAGTATGGACGGGTATGGATCCATGTTGTTGCAGATAATAAACGGTAAGAAGTGTGTAGTTGGTTATTACAGCAAACGCACGACACCCGCTGAATCAAGGTACCACTCATATGAGCTGGAGACTTTAGCGGTAGTTAATAGTGTTAAGCACTTCCGCTCTTATTTACACGGAAAGAAGTTTGTTGTGGTAACCGACTGCAATTCATTGAAGGCATCTAGAGATAAAATAGATCTGACGCCGAGAGTACAACGTTGGTGGGCCTACCTACAAGGATTCGAGTTCGATGTTGTCTACCGAGCAGGTAAAAGTATGGCCCATGTTGATTTTTTTTCTCGCAATCATTTACCCCGTTACCAGGCAGGAGAAATTACCAAGGGAGAGCAGAAACGTGTTGATTTAACGGAAGTTTCTGGTAACTGGCTTTTGGCTGAACAACAGCGAGACCAAGACATACAAAACATGATAACTCAATTAAATAATTGCGAGCTTAAAGATGACATTTCACAGACGTACGAGGTAAGATCAGGCTTACTTTATCGTAAAATTCAACGTAACCGCAGAACCAAATGTTTGCCCGTGTTACCTAGAAGTATAAGATGGTCAGTCGTGCACAACATACACGATTCCATCGTTCACCTGGGCTGGGAAAAGACACTTGAGAAGCTCTACGATTATTACTGGTTCGAAGGTATGTGTCGCTATGTCCGAAAGTTCGTGAATAATTGTGTTACGTGTAAGGTAGCCAAGTCAAATTCAGGTAAGATACAGGCGGAGTTGCACCCGATTCCTAAAATCACGGTGCCCTGGCACACGGTACACATTGATGCGACTGGTAAGCTCAGCGGAAAACGTGATAATAAGGAGTATGTGTTTGTTATAATTGATGCGTTCACTAAATTTGTAATTTTACATCATACAATGCATATTGATACCGCCAGTAGTATTCGAGCTATGATGAAAAGCGTATCGTTGTTTGGAGCGCCAGTACGTATTATTGCTGATCAAGGTCGATGTTTTGCGAGTCATGAGTTTAGGGAATTTTGTAACAGTAAAAACATTAAACTCCATCTTATAGCTACCGGAACATCACGAGCTAATGGACAGGTTGAGCGTACAATGAGCACGTTAAAATCTATGCTCACCGCGGTCGAAACAAGCGAAAGTAGGTCATGGCAGGATGCGTTAGGAGATGTTCAGCTTGCTCTAAACTGTACTGTTAACCGCGTAACGAAGGCGAGTCCGTTGGAATTACTTATCGGTAAAGTCGCGCGTCCTCTTAGCTTAATGGCTAATGATAATGATGATAGCATAGATATTGATCAAGTTAGGGAAAACGCAGCTCTACTAATAGAAAAATCGGCTAAATATGATAAGACGCGGTTTGATAAAACTAAGGCAACGCTGGATAAGTTTTCTATTGGAGATTTTGTGTTGCTTCAAAATGAAGAGCGCAATCAAATGAAACTTGATCCTAAATATAAGGGACCATTTAAAGTTGTTGAGGTATTAGACGGAGACCGCTATACATTGAGAGCGTTAAATTCAAAACGTACCTATAAGTACGCCCATGAGAGATTACGACGGATGCCTGAGGGCCAAGTACCAATTGAATTAGATGAAAATGAGCAGAGTGATAGCAATGAATCCTAGTTCGGCTGGTCGGACCGTACCAGTGGCTATTTCGTAGCCGTAGTCCGTTAGAAGTCGGTATCTGCTTCGGCAGTCCGTGGATACGCGGTGCGCGGATAGCTCTGGCGGAGGTCGGGTCTTGTAGAGACTATAGAGCCTGGAGGGCTCGGCGTTTGGGAGAACGTAATGAGACAAACATGTGGTTTGTCGGGAGGGCTTTGATGAAAAGCCACAGGCCACGAATATGATTCTTGCTTTATTTTCGATTTTTACTATGATAAGATTTGAATGATGTAAAGATGATTACAAATAATTAATGAGGGTGGTACTTGGTTGCTCTAGCATTTTTAATAGTTAAAAATTTAGTTTGTATTTAATAATGTAAAACTAAGTTGAATTAAATTATTTGGATAGAAAGTTTATTTTCATTTATTTTCAATCTCTAGTTAGTGAGAAAGGTTTGGGTCAGGAGTGACCGAACGGTATGTACTTTTTTTTGTGTTTGCTATGTCACAGAATAATCACACGTGGACGCGTGAGCGCAGGATGGCCGTGTCGGAGACGGTCATGAGTATGGATACTAAACGAAGCGCAGCACGAGTTCCGATAGAGGGCAGTAACGTCGCGATACGTCATTCGCTGATACTCGGCTAACTTCGTGCTACGACAGAGCCTAGCAGTGCGGGGACGCCGATCACGACACTCACTTGCCATCGAGCCGTTGTGAAGATCGGATCCCCTACACAAGGAACTGTTACTCGTTTCGTTTACGTATTGACGTGAAATCTGTTTCTTTTTACTCGTTCACCCGAAACATACGCCTACAAGGATACAAGATGTCTGACAATGGTCAAGACGATTCCGTATCTCCGACAAGTATATAAAATTCTAAAATCTTAATGACCGATTGAATCAGTTGTCACAATATATTTCGTCTACTACATTCAATAGAGTTAACATTTCTACTAGAGTTTGTTAGTTATATTGATACTCTTAATAAAGGTCAATCCTCTCAATGTAAATGAATTCAAATATACGTCATACATTTGAACAATGATGTTATAATTTTGAACCTGTGTGTTCTATTCGCGTCCCTTACAACCTTCCTTAGATATATATCAAGCAAGACAAACAGAAATTAAAATTTATCTCATGTATCTCTGTATCCTTCAGTGCAGTTCTTTTCTGTGCATCCTACCCAAATCCGTCTCGTACAAATATTTCCTATCCTACAATATTATAACTGGTTTTATATTTATACATATTTATTGTGTTGCGCAAAAAGTTATGTGAGCTTCGTATTTAAAGTCTTGTTTTTTAAGATCAGACATCGTTATTTGTATCTATATTGTCCTGTCTGTAGCGATAACTTAAATATCTTAAATACAGTTACAATTCTACAGGCATGTTTACCTCATTTATTAAATAATAAATATAAAAAGTCCCTCATCTGATAAAAACGAACTGATAGTTTTTAAACTCCTGAACAGATCATCTTAAAAAATACCTAGGATCACTTTCGATAAAGTCACCTTGCGGTACAAAATCGAACTCAAAATTGCTTTAAGTGTTTGAAGATACAATACAAATGTACCGATGCACAGATGAAAGAATAAAGCAAAAATATTGTTATATAATTTTAAGTCTCTAAGTGACCATATATTGTATTGCAATTTAAAATTTAATTAATATTTCTGTTTGAGTAATAAATTTTTTTATATGTCAGAAATATACTTAACTTTAAGTGAATTAGAATAAATGAATAAAATAGCATTATTATATAAATCAGTCAAAAATTTAATCAACTGAAAATTTGTTTAATTTATCAAGTCGCAGTCAATCAAATAATATATTTAATTAATTGTCAGTGTATTATTCACAGATGAAGCCATCGGGAAAAAATTACTGAGAAATAAGAAACAAGGTACCACGATGTTAATATTAAATTTTACAATACTAAATAAAATGTAATGAATTATTAGAAATAAAGTAAACTACTGAAAATGACGTCCCACCAGATGTTATGCGGTTGTTTTGCAAGTACAAGATAAAAGAGTCAACACCTGACGTCACACCATTCGGTGAACCAAGTTATGTGCAGTAAGGAGGACTATTTAGCCATTTAGTTAATATATCTAGTTGATAATTATATTATACATTAAGTATTAATCCTGAACTTATGAATCCCAGAGACAATAGTGATCTTACAGGCAGGTCAACTTCTCCACTACTACAATATATAAATTTTGTTGAACAGTGATCGAAATAAAAAATACTACTATATAATACATAAAACTAGTAGTCGGAGTGTGGTGTTTTCGTTTTAAAGTTTGTAATCTATTTAGGGACCATGTTGTGTATTAATAATGAATCACACAGATACTTTTCGTTGTTATAAGCAGCAAAAAGTATGAGAAAATGATTAATAAAAATTTAAACTGGGAAGTAGGGAAGGGTTAATTGACTGCACCTTGTTACATTTTGGACGAAACTCACATCACAACACTCCTATAAACTCTATCTCACCCAACTTACATATTGATTTTAAATATAAATGAAACCAGGAATAGTTTTACACTACAATACAAAGGGTTGAATTGCGTTTAGATTTCCTTTAATATGTATCTATGTGTGGACCTCATCCCACAGACTTGATTAAGGCCAGGTGCAGCATAATGCTGTGTTAGCATTCTTACTATATCATCGGATGATATAACATCGTTTCCTCCGTAATACACTTAGCATTTAAATCTTTTTGTATTATTAAAATAGTGAGAATAAGGCCTCCAAATCGATAAAACGTAGTTTAGTTTTTAAAACAGGTATAAAATAGTTTTAATTCCTTTTTAAAAAGATTTAAGGACGAACCTAAACCAAGACTATCTTGTATTTTTTTTTGTATATAGAATCCTGTACATCGACTCATACGAAATGCTATCTGTCGGAATATGTGGGAACCAGATGTGACAGTTAGCGTAGTATTAGCGTTAGTATTCTTAGCGGAGCGAAACGACCATCCTTCACTTTTGAAGCGGCAACCGCCAGCGCACCACGCTAATGACAAATCACTCTTTACAGACACAATCTTTAACCATTATTGTTCTAATTTATGTTTGTTTGATTGTAAAAACTTTTTCACTAACTTCATAATTTACTTAATAATTCACTATTATTTTTTATTTTTTATTTCTTTTTTCACATTTGTATATTTTCTTTGCCCCACCCTGCCATATTCGATACAATTGCTCCAATCTCAAAGGTTTTCTGGAAGAAATCGCTAGTTAGCGATAAGACCGCCTTTTTTTACTCTACCATGTTTTCGATTACTTTATTTTTTTTTTCTATGTGGTGTGCAATAAATTATATTCTATCTATTCTATCTATCAATCCCGGGGAGGGACCACTGCTGCATGCAGGTCCCGCCGCGGGTCTGCCATGAACCGAGTAACAGGATTGAGGATCCCAAATAAATTAGCGACTGGTCTGGTAAAGTACTGCTTTAATTGACTCGATTACAATCGCGTATATGTAACGTATTATATAGGTATATGTGATACCCAAAATATATTTTGTTTGAGAATATCTATTAATGAACATTATTTTTACATAAATACGATAACTGTATTTGTAGTAGAATTTAGTAGTTCCTGGGTTAGAAAAGGATACATTTACTATATCAGTAGCAAACTGATTTAAAGACGGACCAAATATAGTCCAGAGTGATCATTTTAGATGAGATAATGATTGAACAAAATCCCCTTATTGCAATAGAATATCTGTTTTATTAATATGTCGTAAATTACTTTTCATTAAGATAATATACTAAATTTAAGGTCGAATATCCACTAAATCGTTTTTAGTCCGCCACAAGCCTGGAACTTAAGAACATAAACTTCCCAAAATGCTACATTATTAAATCAATTAAAGTAAAATGTTAAAATCCCAGAATGTAATGTTGCATTTATTTTTCTGTATTTTTTTAATTATAAATTCATTTTATCATGTTCCTTCTAGTCTCTAATTTTAAGCAAGGAAGACTTAGACGAAGACGTAATTTAAATATAATTGTTAAATTTTAAGTCAATAAATTTGTATTTTTTGGATCCTCCGGTTGTGACCGACGTAATTTACTTATAAACTTAAACAAAATGTATATTTAGTTTTTTGTGTGTGTTTTTATATATTGTAATACTCAGTACGTCGGTACAACAACACATAAACATTACTACTACCATGGATATTAGATATTGTTAGAAAGGTCTTAAAGATAAAATATTAACAATTATGCATTTCTTCCTAAAATGCTTTTTACATGGATAAGTATAACATAAAATATAACATGTCTTACATAACAATGTATACCAGATACTAATATTAAACATTAATTGTAAACTTACTCTTTTTGTTTGGAAAGTTTTATGTTTCAAAGTTCATGTCTATTGTTTCAAACACAAATATTTTTCATTGTGTTCTCATTAAAGTAATTATTAGTATTATCTTGATATTTTAATGACTATTTTTAAATCCACTATTGTTAATAATTCAGTACAAAAAGCTTATTTTTTTAAAAAAGGCTATTTGTGAATAGTCAATTTTGCTATAAAGGTTTCATATTTAATATCTGTATTTTACATACATTTTTAATAAACTCTATCTACGTTGATTATATTTAGGACCGACATTATTTTTGAAGCTAAGATTTTATAAAGCAATATTTAAAAAAAGGTAAAAAATTATTTTAAATTCCTTCAATCCTGAACTATGGATGAATTGATTATAGATTATTAGATTACATTCTTAGTGTTCTTATTAAATTTATTTTATAATTACAATCCTTCTGTGAGCAGAATAAGATGACCATAATTCATCACGCAGTACAATTAATATCCGAATCTACGCAAGATTGGGATTTTTGTGTCTTTAAAAGCTTACAATAATTATTATGCGTGATCAAAAGATGATCGTTACCAATATAAGGAAATAACATATAACATTAATATTTAATCAAAATATATGATGTTCATAACTTGTATATATCATATTATTATTTTATTATGTTGTATTATGTACTACTATATTATAAATGTACCAAGGCTTTTATTTTCATCAATTCTAAAACTACACTTTTAACATATACGTTTGTACGCTAATTTGCGGCATTATATTCATTAAAGTAAAATATATATAAATATCTAAAATGCTATTTTGTGTTTCTTCCTTAATCAACGAAAATGGAGACGGATATAACAGATAGAACCAACTGGGAGATAGCTCTTAAATTACGTTTCCCCTTTTACAGATTAATTTACTTTTTTAAACGAAATAAAATATGAATTATTTTCATTTTAAATGATAATGGGGTTTAATAACGGTCTGGAAATCTTATCGCCATTTAGTCTCTTTTAATTTTTCTTTTATGTTGTCTTTGTATAAAAATTATAATTGACGAAGTTAAATATAAAGTTACATTGAGTAGCCCCGGGTTAGATAGAATTGCGGATTCTTCAGAAAACCGATTTCTTTATAATCCTTAAATGACGAATATTTTTTTATTTGACGAATAAAATTTTTAATAAAATGTATGTCTTAGACGCCAAAAATATATACACCTATTTAGTTACGAGTAGATTCTTGTGTGGTAGAATCATGTTTATGAACAGTATTGAAGGCGTTATCTTCCGTATAGAAGTGTGATGACATTCGATCCGTTTAATCCGGTTTCGATTAAGAGATGGCAAGTATTCCATACGGGTTTACAAATTTTTGCATTGAAGGTTGATTCTAATTCTAAAATTATATTCTAATATTTATTTGATATATATAATTAAAACGGGACTGCAAAAAAAAGTTTTGCTCAGATAATAAGCTACCACTAATAAGCTGTTACTACACGAAGTTTCAAGTGAAATATTTAACTCTTATTTGTCCGTACTATGGAAACAAATTATCCATTTAAGTAAGGCTTCGCTGTTGTTCTCAAATTTGTATACTATTAATAATGAATTCCAATAAACAGTTAAGTATAAAAAGCACATATTTAAGTTTATATTTCAATAGTTTAGTGTATTATATATTGTATATTGTGTCAGTACTTCCCTATTATTATTGTCACAGTCTACTGCGGTCACTAAGTACCTACAGCTCAGCGTCATCTAGTTACATAGCACCCCGTTGATTGTGTGACTGATATGGCAATACCATATTCATTTTTTATTCAGTTCTATATAAAGCTCTCTTAATCGCAGTATACACTGAATGCTGTAGTAATGTTTGTTTCAGCAGAATTGGTGCTCGTCTAGAATTACGTTTGCAACTTTAATACTAACGTAGCCACAGCTGGTTTGTGGTAACACGCATTTTGGAGTTGTCGGATAACTAGAGCTTGTATGAAATACAAATATATAACGTATTGTAAGAGCAAAAGACTATTAGTACCTAAATGAGAATTGTTCATAGCAAATACGAACAAATACGATAATATCCATAAAAGCAAAATGATGTTGTTGCAAAGTTTGAGTTTTATCATTTGTTATTTACAGTACAGGAAATCCGACAACATTTGATTTCCTGCTAATATTTTAGTTGAACTTTTACCTGATTGCTTTTGTAGATTCTAAATCATTCCCACATACCTACTATGAGATATTTTATTCTGAATTAAAAAAAATACTTTGAGATATAGTGTTTATAGTTATAAATTAAAATAGTATTGTTTTACTATATTTTTGAACTAATTAAGTTCGGTGGCGGCCGAGGATCCAAAAATACACAAATTTAAGAAAATAGTTTAATTAAAAATGTATTTATATTATAGCTAAGATAACGATTGCTACTCAAATAAATCATAAAGTAATTACATATTACAAGTCATATGATATCCTTATATCTATATATCCTTATATCCGTTCTCCAATAGGAACAGGTGTCGGATACTGAGGCAGTGTAGTGAACATCTCGGAACATGACCTGCTCAGTGGTGCTCGGTCCAAGGGAAAGTAACTTTTTTCATCATTCATCATATTCTAGTGTTTTACTAATAATAATACAAATACTTTTACTTATGAATAACACAAAAACAAAGTAGAGTCTACTTAATAAAGAACTTTGGGAACAAGACCTATATTATAACATAATAATTGAACAAATAATGTCTACCAAAAGCTGTCTCAGAGTTAGTTGTGAATTATTACTGTAAATAAGAAGTTGAATATTATTCGTGATTAATTTAATACAATATATATTCAAGTATAATAAGAGTATGTCTTATCTTGTAGTACACATATTGTATAGCTGACTCTGTGAGCTGTAAACAATTCCATTTCTTATGACCAAGGAAATTATCATTTTTCACATTCATAATTTTCTAACCCTCACACGGCCGTCCCTTTGAATATTTATTGGATAAGCCACATCGTATTCTTTTTGAATCATTAAAAGTAATAACATCACATAAAAGTTCTACACGTCTTTTTTACAAGTCGTGTTGTAAACTGTGAAGGAAGAAAGGAAAGGACGAATACCAAAAGTTTTAATGTTATACAATAATATAACAAGAAAGTGACATTTAACAGATATCAGAGTCAGAGTCGAACGATTACAATGTAAGATTAAAAATATTGAGCACTTGATAAAATCTAGCCATCGCTCGGGAATTACAATCAGTGTCTATCAGATAGACAATAAACTACAGTAATTGTCAATGTTTTATTGGATAGCTGATATCTACAGGGACAACTTAATAGGAAATGTTAATATGGAACTAGCAATGTAACATCAATAATATCAATAAGTATAAATATAAGCCAACACGCATTATTGATAACGGCTGTACTCAGAATAACGTGCATTAAATATAATAAGCAATTAATAACTGTTAGAGAAGTTACTTTAATAATTAAACTTTTATGTTAATAAAATCAAATATATTATATTTATTCAGTTGTTTATTCACGTCTCAGTAGTTCTATTAAAATAATGAGCTTATCATAAATAGCCTGTATTTTCATGAAATATTTTTTCATAATATATTTTATAAATACTTATTTTTATGAGGATAAAACAAACTTTTCTCTCATAATATTACAGTAGTTACCTACATCAGGTACCTACATCATTATAACAGTCTCAGTTGAGCTGCTTTCTTCATGATCCGGTAATTTATATATTTATTATAAAATATGAACAGATCACAAAATTCCTACTGTGTGTTTAACATAGGCGGTATATTTTCATTACGATAGAATAATTTATTTAATAATAACCACTGGCTAATAATATATATTTTTTCGAATTTTCAATTTTCCTGATTTCATTCCACTTAATATTGAAGGTGATTTTAATTAAGCATCTATAATATTTACATCATTGCTTATTTTGTTGGAATCTAACTTCCAGATACTTCGTGTACGTTACACGAAGTGATGAGCTTAACACCTTTATGAATTACTATATTATTCAAGATTTGAAGCAAAAAGCCATTTGGCTCAATTATCATTTGGATGGATTCAATCTGCAGCCAAGTCGAGCAAAAATTAGTTCATAATGTTATTTAGAATGAATTGTTAAGTATTAGGAAATTTTGCTCTATTTTCTTATAAGTTTCTTTTCGGTTTACTTTCTGTTCTAATAGCATAGTAAAGACCGTAACTCAATGTACTATTTAATCATTTTCCCATGAAACTTATTAACCAATAATAATCACAGAAATAATATTTTATTCCTATGTTTTAGGACATAACATGTAATTTGTTGAGCAAAATTATGGTAGAAGACGCGAATGTCAAAATAATAGAAGTTAATTTAATTTATCTAAAGTACCCACAAGTTAGTACGTACTGATCATGAGGAAATACAAAATAGTGCTTATTATATAACCTATACCTATAAACCATATATATATCAAATAGCAGCTTTATTATACATATGCGACGTTTTTAAAAATGCACGCGTACGCTCAAAAAAAACGATTCACTTTCTGTAGCAAAATATATAATACTATTATAAACGCGAAAGTTTGAGGATGAATGAGTATTTTTGGGTGTGGATGGATTTGTTATTTCCTAAAATAAATCAAAAATGGATTTAGATTATTCTTTACATTTCTAGTTTGCATGATCTTACCAGGCCATAAATTGTAAACATGTTTTGTAAATTTGCCGTAAACGATAAATGTCGGGAAAATCCTGACATTTGAGCTATATCCCGAATGGAAGAATATAAGAGATGGAATAGAATATTTGATCCGTAATAAATTGAAAAGAGAATGAAATAGGGATGAAAATGTCTATAGTCGTTTATCATTTTTGAAAACGTATAGAAACATACCTTGCCGTTAAGCAACATGGAAATGGATATGGATGGATTTGGATGGATCATCAATTACAATTCTAGGATTGTCTCCACATAGTTGTGCTGCACAAAACTAGTGCATTTATAAAACGTATTTAAACCCACCATGTAAGTTACATTACACATACTTTTAACCAAATCCAAGTGACTATAATGTTATATATATAACTGAGAAATAAGACAAAGGAATTACTATATTTTTTCTAAAAATGGATTCACCTAAAACTGTTAAATGGCTGGTTAGAAGAGATAACGATGGTTTTTGAATAGTTTTTTCTCTCTAGAATCAGTAAACGATTCCTTGTATGCTACAAAGTGTTAGAAATGATCTGTACTGTAAGGGTTAAACAAAATTGTTTTGTTAAAAAACCTCCATTTTTTTTCTTGAGGCAATGTTGTTTTCATTCTCTTAAAACTTTGCAAGTTATAATTGTTCGCAAACTCAACCTACATGTCAAATTAAAAGAAACCTAATAGCGGTAAGATTTTTTAGACTTTTATCAAAACCCATTATCCATTGAAATTAAAAATGTATTTTTGTTTCTTTTTATAAATTCGTAAAAATAAAACGCAATTTAAAAGTTATCGCCGAGTTGGTTCAATCTGTCCACGGCCTCGTTGTTTAAAACATAAAAACAAAAATCAATTTAAATTTATATATTTATACATCATTTACTTTGTAAAATCATTTTGTCTGTTTTCTTTGTTAATAATATCTTATTTTTCACATGCTGCTTACACCAACACTTGTCTTACTGTATAGCTATATATACCTCGTTAAATATATAAATATAAATATTGGATTTAGATACTCTTATCGCCGAAAATGTGGAAAGCTTTATTCGTAAAATATTTTCAATAGAATTTCTACTAATCTTTAGATCTTTAATCTAATGCAGACAATATTTTATAATACTATTCAGAAAGAATACACGTTGTATTGGAAAATATTGGAAAAGGTCTTATCTGAACTCAGTTTTCGAGTTTGAAACAATAGGTTAAACCTTCGAAATTTGAATTAAGCTTTTGTACGAACACAGCGAACAAATTGAAATGTATTATTCATAAAAATGTAATGGATGAAACAATAAAACAAAAGGTTTTTTTTTATATAGAATTTTAATATTACTTTCAGATTTACATTATGCGTCAGTCAAGTTAAACAATATGTTCATAGAGAATAGAATGAATGTAAAGAAATAAGTTATAAAATGCATAATTTTTTGATGATTGTTATAGCGACATATTTTAAACGTTACATTATTAATAAAGAAACTGACCATAGATGAAAAATGACACAAAGTATTAATAAATAATAACTCTCTTATCTATAGACTTTGCGATTTTATGTAACAGCAAACGCTAACAAAATTTCTTGCCATTTCCTTACAGCGTCGATCCATTGAAGATTAACACATGAAAATCATGTGAAGACAATAGAAACTCTGATAGGGGTACCACAAAAGTTTATTTGACATTCTGGAATTTGAAGGACGGACATTGAAGGACGGGCGAAGCGCGTCCGAGATTTCTAGTTTGAACATAACTGTCTTATAATTTTATTCAATATATTTATATTCAATAGTCAACGTATATATGTTTGTAAGGGTCCGTTTTTTATTTATTTCATAACGTTTAATGTAGTATTATTTTGTGATAAGTGATACTGAGAAATGCTATATTTACGGATACACTTAATGTTAATGAAGGAACTAATATTTAATTTGTAAAAAGTATAACTTAGAGAATATAATGTGTAAAATATTTTAGTAACTATGACTTCACTTTTCTTCATTGTAAAAGTTCAAAATCAATGTATTAATGCGGGACACCAAAATAAAATAATTATTCTACTGTGTTTTATTTAAAGGATGCCTTAATAATGAGGTGACTATCATTATGATATACCTAACTTGTATTTGAAAATATTTAAAGTGTTAATACTACTGAATACATTAAACCCCATTAGTATATATGATACACAGCTTATTAGTAATCTATATATTAATACGTGATGCCAAAACTTTGGACCCCTTTTTACGAAAATTGCGCGGACGCAGGAGCATAAAATTTGGTACACTTATAGTTTATGTACAGGAGAAGTGCAGAACGCTAATATTTTTCAATAATAATGCTTATAAAGTACATTAAATCAATAAATAAAACATTACCCACACTACCATGCATTTCACACACACATGTTTGTTTTGTTTTTCATTTTGTCTATAGACATAGAAACATTACACACACTACCATGCAAATTCGCACACACATACTTACTACAGACTTAGAGTACTGACATTGACATATCAAAAATATATATATTTGCCTATACATACTCTGTGGTCAAATGGTTTCTTTTGTTTTTCATTTTGTGCATAGACGGAGTACTCAAAAAAAAAGTTTAATTTGTCCCATTTAATTAAATATAAAAAAAGATTTTAATAATAATGCATAAAAAATACATTAAATCAGTTAATATAACATTATACTAACCAGCATGCATTTGACACACGCATACATACTCTGTGGTCAAATTGTTTCGTTTGACTATTATAGACATAGTTGTAAAGTTTGTTTCCTGTGGTTTTATTGAATGTTTAAAGTTAATTAAAGTTTTATTTGACGAATACTACGTGAAATACTGAGCGTTTATACAAATTTATATGAGTTGTGTAGCAGTAAGATACATTTAAACGTATCGTCGTCTTTCAAGGACTATCATTATATGCATAAAGAAAGTACTGTAGCAGCAATCTGCAATAACAACATTCAGGTACAACATTTTTTGCTATTGCTGGTTCAAAGCAATTATTGTAGTTTACGATTTCAGTGATTGCATATACTTTAGGATAAATAAGTGATTTTGTGTAAGAATTATCAGAATTAAGAATTCATCATACAGGTAAAAACTTTTTCTCTTCTTGATTTCAGTAATCTATGAAAGAACTTTAATTATGCCTCGACGTAGAACATTAACGAGTCGGAGTGAGAGACAAAGTAGAAGGAATATTTCTCTAAGAGGCAGGAATAATTCCTCATCAGCAGTATTAGATAGTAACATGATTTTGAGAGATGCATTTAAGTGTGCTCTAAATGTCATTCCAAATGTGTTGTTAAGTTATGATTGTGGATTAATTAATTTAGAGTGCAGGTTTTGCAATGCGAAACATTTTGAATCTGAAGTGACTTAAGGCGAACGAACTGCATTCACTTCATGTTGTCACAAGGGTAAAGCAATATTACCACCCTTAAGTCAAAATGAATATTTGGTTTAAAATATTATATGCTGGACTTACTTCAAATTAACCTTCAATAAAAAAATTAAATATGTAAATCAAAAAATTATTTGCAAATATTAGGAAACATAATTCATGTTTTGCTATGGTTAGCTCAGAAGCCAAAGTTGCTGAGGCAGTTACAAGTGGAGTGTATCATATCAAAATACATGATGTTTTTTATCACAGATCAGGCCCAATGACTGCCGCATATGGTTGCTCACCATGTTATGCACAATTATATTTTTATGATGTTGACACTGCCATTAATTATAGATTACAAGAACATATGTATTAATCAAACATGTAACAACAACATAATGTTAATGGTATAATTAAGAATATCTCAGTTTTGGACTCATCATTAGACCCTTTAGCGTACCCACTGCGTTTTCCCAACGATGATACTGGGTGGCATGTCAATATTGCTCATAATACACCAACTACATCTATTTCAAGAGCACCCAGAAATAAATTAACCATGCTTCAGTATACAGCCTATTGACTAGCAATTAGAGATGATTTCAGCATGTTACACCATTCACAAAAACTATTTCTGCAGTGGATTGTTGATATGTATGTGAGAATAGAGGGCTCACAATTACACTTCATTCGACAAAATCAAACAAGTCTTAGGTCTAAAGTTTACAACAATTTAACAGACTACTTAGAATTGGACATGAATGCCAGGAATGTTGGCCGAAGAGTAATTTTACCATCTTCATTGAATGGATCACCTACAAATATGTATCAGAATTATTTAGATGCAATGTCAATTGTACAACATTACGGAAAACCTTCCTTATTTATTACAATGACTTGCAATCCAAGATGGCCAGAAATAGTGAACAACATTGGTGTAGGTGAAGTTCCTAATTTTAGACCTGATATTACTATACATGTGTTCAAGTCGAAATTGAAAGCATTCATAGAGGGCCTTATACAAAATAATATCTTTGGTAAAGTTGAAGCACTCATTTACACAATTGAATTTCAAAAAAGAGGATTGCCTCATGCTCATATTTTACTCACTTTAAATGACAAGATAAAATTGTTGTGTTTTGTTTTAGTAAACATCTTTTTAAATAGATATTCTTTATTTTACTTTCTTTTAATTTCATATAATTTGTTCAAAAAAGAAATTGGCAAATAACAGTCTTGGTCAAATCTGTGGTAACAGTAGTTTAGTTTTCGACAGTAGAACCTTAGTAATGTTTTAATATTATATTTTAATAATGTATATTAAGTCACTTACAATTTAAATTTATTATATGGTCGAATTTCGACCACTGGGCGACCACTAGTATACATACATATGTAATTGTAACCTTTAAGTGTCTTCGCCAAGACGGAGAATTTGTAACAAATTAGTGACTATCGTTTGTTTAAGTATGTTATTTAGTTGGAGAAACTAAGTAACTGCGTAGTTAAATTTCTATAATATCTTTTAATTAGAAGGGACTACTTCATATATGGTCCCATTTTTTATTTCAGAAGCTGGCATCAGGATGCATTTTTTTTTGCAATTTTATCATGAATAAGCAAATTATTCTATTACATCTTAGCCTAGCTGTAGTGATTCGGCTGCAGTACGTATGTAGTAGTAAGTATGCAGTACGTAACCAGGTAAGATACGTACGTATTCAGGTAAGTAAGATGTAGTGACGTACATAAGTAGAGGGTCGAAAGCCTAGAAATAAACCTCTTTCCTGTCCAGCTTCCTTCATCTCTCCTCATTTTTAAAGAAAAAGCATTTGATGTATCTATCTATATTCAAATATGTAGACTATGGCACTAGTCACTATCAGGTGCGCTTTTTAACTTTTTTGATGAAACAACCAAAAATGCATTTTTTTGGTAGTTAAGCGCTGCTGTGCCATTCATCTATAATCCGTATGTGATCAACAAGTTCTAATTATTACCAGTATTAATACTTCTTTTCAGTTTCCTGCATTCACAAAGTTGACAACACCTTTGTAATGTTCCTTAGTTTCCGATATTATTGCACCCTGTGTAAAATAATGACCTCTGCTTTGCTATTTATTCTTGAAGTAATAAATATTTCCCCTAGTTTTAACAATTATAAATAATGTATAAAGTGTAGTTTGTTCTACAAATCCTCCGTATTTACAAAATGTATAATATGTTAAAGCATTCCACATATGGAGTAGCCCGAAATGAGTTCCGGTACGAGTATGTGTGCACTAAAACAGACAAAATGATTAATATGGAACACATATCATAATATGGTACTTTAAAGGCTGAAATATATTAAAGTGCTTGGGGATTGATTATAATGTGAAGTAAATATAACTCAAAGAAGTAATTGGTTAAATGATAATGAAATTGTTTTCATAGTCTGTTGACACATCGACAGGGTTCCTGACCTTTATTTATTATAACTTAAAATATCATTTTTTTTTGTTTTTTTTTACTAAACTCTTTTGAGGCCGAAATGAAGTAAAGTCGATACATTACAGAGAAAATTCACTGTTTCAAATATACCTTGAAATATAAATATCTAAACGTGATCGAGTCTGTTCTGTATATAGTGATCACAATCAGATTAAGCGCATTCTAACAACTCAATTGAACTCAACTTTAATTTTTTAAGCTTTGTTAATTATATAACATCAATATTACTTATTGACTTGGAAATACATAATGTAAAGATAATCAAACTTCAAATTTTGTTTGCTATAAATTAAAAAGATTTTTGGTTTTATAAAGAATACGCTATTTCAGCTAATTTCAGACAGTTTAGTACAACTTTGTAGTAAACTTTGCGAGTTATAATTATATGCAAAGAGAACCTTAATGGTCAATTAAGAGACAAAAAAGCGGTAAGATTTTTATAAGAACCCACTATCTTCTTAACTTAAAAGAAATTAATATTCTTTTGTTCTTATAAAATGTAAACAAGTTCGTAAAGACGGAAACGCAGTTTAAAAGTTTTCCTCGAGTTGGTTCTAAATCGTTCTAATCGACGGTTTGTTGTTTAAGAAACAATAACTGAAAGCTATTTGTTTGTTTGTAATATACAAATATATGTTACTAAAAATATATATCTTTTACTTCAGAATATTCAGATATTAAATTGTGTATTTTCAACCATTCTTAAGTTAATATTGTCACAAAGTTAAAAGCAATATCTTATTTTTAATATCATGCTCACATACTTTTGTATTACCTTTACTCTAACAATTTTGAAGTAAAATTTTAAAAATAAGAAAAGCTTTTTTTGTAAATCTGTGAATTTATAAGTGTGTGATAACGACATATGTTTTATTTTAATATCTCAGTGAATCATGACTCAACAGATTGCTAATTGTCTGTATTACAGTTTGGAGTACGGGATCATTATTGTTGTCTCGGTATTTACTAATGGGTAAAATATAATTGACCTACCTTGCATATTTGTTTTAATTTCAGAAAAGGAAATTATAAAATTTTACCCTTAAAAAAGTTTCCTCCTAGAAAGCTAATACCAATAATGAACAACAAATGACTTTTGAATATTCAATGACAAATAGATTCAAATTTTAGGCAAAGTGAGCAAATCAGCACATTTATAATTAGTGTAACTAATTGAAATGCAAGCTACTCGTTTATCAACTTGCCAACCAATTTATATTAACACTTAAATGATTGTACACAAGAAATACTAAAAATGATAATAAATTTAATTACATAAATCTTCAACTACTTGATGTAGTCAGTTTATCAATTGGACTCCTTTAATATTAATTTATTAATAAATATATATGTATTTAAATACTTACTTACACATCATTCCTTACATCTCTTAAAGTTGTAAGATATATATGTTTAACAAACGAGGTGTTGCTTGAAATTGATATAATAAACAACTGTTAAAATCACATGATAAATATTGATTTGAATTCATATCTATCAGAGTAGCTTACTTCTGTAGATTAATGATTGCGGAGTCAGGTTAAATGCATCCTATTTGCAGAAGAATGACAATCATGGACCATCGCTCGACTAACTGCTGCTATCAGTCAGCATCTGATACAGATAGATCATGTCACACACATCTTACAATATATTAGTGTTTGTAAACTAAATCATAGCCACAACATAACATATTTTACTCTGAATACAAACGTCAATACTTACTACTTATTTTACATTTGCTTTCTATTCAGGTGTCGAAAGTAATCCACTGATATTAAGCATGTCCTTTAATATAACAATAACAAAGCATTTCACAGCTCCGAATACCAACTTAATAACTCTTAATTGTATTTTAACACCTCTGCTGTGACTAACATTAATAAACTTAACTTTGCCTTAGGACCTCGTTAAGGGTGTAATGAAAGTTGGACTCCAGCATCTCTAGTTATAATAAACTTGAAAATGAAAATACCTTTAAAATATATTTAAGTAAATAAGACCCGGGCATTAGTGTTATAATATAATCATATATCTATTGTTTATATTAATTGACTTCGTTCGTCATCAGTAGGGTTGTTGGATACGATTCTTTAAATAAATATAATTAAAATCAATTAATAGTTATTTCAGGACGGTCTGTTCAATTCTTCTATATTAATTTGCTTACTTGAACGTAAGTGTCTAATAATTTTATTTCATATATTTATATTTTGTAGTCTACGTGTATGTTTGTTGGTCCGCTACGTTACACGAGATGAGAATTATCTTCATAACTTTCGTGAACATGATTTCCGCAAAGCTTAGAAACGTAGGTTAAAATTAAAAGTTAACTTTATAAAATAGTTTAATCAAAATATCTTTTCATTCAATAGTCCCAGTGACATGATGATTGATATTAAGTGATGTCGTCATTGCTGTATGGTAGGTGTATATTTTATAATTAACATATATTAATGAGAACCCCGTATTTAAACATCAAATTATAACAAAAACTTTATGTATGTTTACTCTCCATAACCAAAACTACAATTTTAATCTATATTTCAACTGGCAAGGAAATTACGCTTACAAAAACATAATAAAAGTTCTTAATAGTGAATATTAGTAGAATTGAAGACCGTAAGAGTCAATAAATTTGTTCGTACCATGTACAAATGTTGTTGTGGTTCGCTTTGACAAATTGCTTATTTGATAACAAAGATTGAATAATGCATGCTGCCGAAGGGGTCGCAAACACATGGTGTTTTATTATATTTTATAAAAAATATATATATAACCTTCAAAAATACACTGAATTAAAAATATTATACTTCTAGCAACATACTGGTCCTTACTTAAAAAACAAATTTAAAACCTTAAATAATACATAGAATTTTGGAACTAAAGTAAATGATCTACTTCAATGGTACCACGCGCCACCTTCATCAACATCGTCATAACAATCTGTTTTGAAAACCTGTGGATTTTTTCATATTTATACGAAACACAGATAGAACAATAACGTCTTTAATGTTTAATACTCAATTAGTCCGTAACATGCCAATTGACTGCATTGACATATTGTAAATTAATCACCAACGATCATTTCTCTTTATTGACATTTGTAACATTGCCTTAGAACCAATTTCTCTCCACCGATAGTCAAATACTTATTAATTTTGTCGATTTTTCAAAGCTCAGACAAAGATGTTTTTATATAAGATTAATGTTTTTTAATCGATCTTTAATTTCTTATTTATTCTTCGGATTGTGGGCTTTTTATCAGAATTTTTTAAATCTAGTGTAAGTAATATTTAAAATGTAATTGTTATATTTAATTTTAATCTTTTTATATTTTATGACATGCTTTATTGCAAAAAAAAATTGAAAATATGAGTTGTAAAAATTTCAGATGAATTTAGGGTTAGTCAAGGTAAAAATATTTTATCCTAAAAAAATCTTCCTTTATTAAACGATTCAGAACAGCAGCTTTGTATTTTATGACCCGTGCTTCATGAGATATATATAAATTAACGTCTGTTCGAAAGAAAAAGATCCAATTTAGTCAGTTCTCACTATATTATGAATGTATACAGATACCTACTTTCATGTTACAAAAGATATATTTATTCCTAACACTTGTCGTCACCTCTTCAAAATTATAAAATTAAATACTCGTATGCTTTTACGAAATATTTTCTCAAAAATATTTCGTAAAAACATACCACAAACTAATAACTATCATATTATAATATATGTTGGACATGCCTCGAAATATAGACAATGGATCTAATAAGTATTTTTGTGTTATCATTATTCTTGAAAAGCTACCTTCTCTTCTCTCGGGAGCGGAGAGAGGGACCACGTGTTTGTATTTTTTGTAAAACTACTTATGTAATGATAAATAATGCTAGTTATATAGTTTAACATATTATAACAGTGCAATAGAAATACAATGATGTAACTAAAACATTATTTGGATACGTTTAGTTTTCAGAAAGCTGTGTTTTATTTAGATAATAGAATATTAAAAGTGTAGCTTCAGAGTTGAAGAAAATAAAAGTATTTGTACATTAATAATAGTACATGCTTAATTTTATTTTTTATTTCCTTATATTTATAGAGATCATAACGTTTGAACATGCATAATTATTATGAGTTTTAAAACAAACATACGTCCCCAAATCTACGCACTCCACGTCGTACAGTCATTGTGTCCTTATGGTTATTCGTGATGAATTATGGTCACCTTATCTGCTCACCGAAGCATTGCAATAAAAAAAATTAAAATGATAAGAACACTAAGAGTATTAGATATTATACGGTCTGTAATTATTTATCATTAGTTTGAAAGAAGTCACCCTTGACATCTCCATAGTTCGGGAGGGATAGAATTGAAAATAGCTTGTTACCCTTTTTTAAAGGTAATAAATGTTACTATGTTAATCCCTGCTTCAAAAGTAATTTAGATGCTAAATATAACCAACATGGATGGAGTTTATTAAAAGGTTTAGCTATAGTAATATTTTATTCTATTAATAATGACATGAACTTTGAAACCTTAAACTTTTCAAACAAATAGGAGAATGCATTTATTTCTTAAATGCAAATTTTTGTAATGTTTCATTCTCTTGAAACATTACAAAAATTTATAATCTATAATCTGGTATACATTGTTACGTAATACAGGATACAATCCATTAAAAAGCATTTAAGAAAGAATTGTTAATATTTTATCTTAAGACTTAACAATATCTAATATCTAATTAAATATATATAATAAATAACATATATATCTGAATGATATGTATATTATGAAGATTCAAGGAAGTATTTGCGAATGAGATTTTAATACATTCCCTCAAGAAGTATACATTAATCGGTAGTATTAACGCTTAAATGTTTTCAAATATACATAAGATAAGTTATAATGATAATCGCCTTATTATTCAGGGATCCTTTAAATAAAACCACAGAAGAATAATTATTATATTTTGGTGTACGTATTAATACATTGTCTTTGAACTTAACACTACTTTACACTTACATCAAGATTATACTACTTGAAACGTTATGAAATATGAGCAAAAAAATATAAATATTTAATAAAATTATTAGACACTTATGTTCGGACTAGACATCTCAGAGGCGCTTAGTTGGGTAGTTGGATTATCTTCATTATTTGTGTAAATATAATATGTTGCACATTTTTCTTCTCTTCATATTTCCCATTTTCTTTAATCTGAAAGAGGAGGGAGGAGAAGATTTAATTAACAAAACATTAATGATTTTTACGTTAATTTTGTCAAGTGAGGTCTTATAAAATTTTATTTCGAACTGTCAATAAAAAATATTATATATATTATATATGTAGTATGTCGAGTACTTTTAATTGAAATCTGACCTTTCAACTGAATCTTATCCCTAATAATAATATATTGGTAGAAAACCATAATATAGTATGTGAATACCGTTAGGTGGCATTGGAGGTGCTCTTGTTCATGAGCTAGGCGACCATCTCCTGCACTCTCATCATCTCCTCCAGCTGCGACGTCACCTGGTACCGCCTGTTCTCACGCTCCACCACCGTCTTATCCAGCTGCTTTATCATCTGGGGATTATGTATTATTATACATTATGGAGTAAAAAAAAATACATACAAAATATATTACGGAATAAAAAAATAGTTCTTTTTTGGTTAAAACATTTTTTTCTATAATCGTTTTTTTTATCTAACTTATTTATCTTTCTATCAGAGTTAAATATATTAAATACCAATTAAAAAGCGATGGTAATCAACAATACGATATGCTCTCTAATTCAGAAATATATACCAGATGGCGGTTAATAATTCTTAATTTTTTTAAGGAAGAAACACGTCATTTAGGAAACCAAATGAAAAAAACCGTTTATTCAAAACATGCGCCATCGCTTGATACACACTCTCTGGCGATTCGTGGATGCCCTTCCAAAAAAAAATGTTCAACTATAACTAATGTTACAACTATATACATACATATATAAATATAAATACAAATATATATATATATATATATATATATATATATATATATATATATATATATATATAATTGTACCTATAACTAGTTAATGTAAAGTAAAAAAAAACGAATAAAAAAATGTATATTTTGATGCCATTTAACTATCTGAACACCAAATTTTCTTAAAACAAAAGGCAAGGGGCTCTGCTGATGTCCTATTAGCGAACGGATATACCAAAGAAATAAGCGTCAAAATTATTATCAAAATGAATTGAGTAATAAGCACCTGTTGCTCCCATTTCTTCTGCATGACTGCTATCAGCATCTTGGTGCTTCAATCTTTTTTCTAGTTCTTTCTCGCGAACTTTCATTTCGCTTTCTATGTTCTGAAAGTAAATTATTGTATAAAATATATAATTAAGCGCCCTCTATTGACAAACACAATCTAGGTTGCTTCATTTGTTGCTACTGTTAGACAGATGGCGCCAAGGTATAATTTAATAAATTGTTATATTTCTTTAATAAAAAGGTCTTAGCTTTAATAATTAGGTTCCAAGCATTAAATTACAAGATAAGACAACATCTAACAAACTCACTACTATGTAATAAAAGTAAAACAATAACAAAAACCGTGTACTAACTAACTTAGTTACCTAACTTAAAAATATTACTAACTTAAAAAGTCAGTGTAGTCAGTCCGTGAGTAAGCTACCATAAACTCGGAATGCTGCTTTGCTGAGAAGGCCCAGCAAGAAGTTGCTCTTTTGAAATGAGATTTACACAATATTTGATGTATACGTTATTGTATCAACCATGTACCTACATGAGTGAGTGAAGTTCCACACATTTCGATCCACTAAAAATTCTTTAATATTAAAGTAAGATTTTAAATTATCTTGTGAAACTTTATCATTAATTTAAATAGTTATTTATAATCAAATCTTTTAAAGAAAACTATTATTCATAGTTATTATACATACTTTTCATTTTGCATTTGCGTCGTGTATTTGTCGTCTTGATGAGAAGACTTAGTAGCATGCAGTAACGCGAGAACGTGCTGTAATGAAGCCATGAATTCTGTCGCACCCTGGAAAGGATATCAATGTTTCTTTAACAGTACTCACTGAGTTGCCCTTTAGTACATGTGAAGCGATTTTGACGGCAAAGGGTTAACTGAATACTGTCATTACCTGTAAGGCAAGTGAGTGAATGCAACCTTTGTTCTAAGCATGTCATCTTGTAGCCGTACAGCTCCATCACACTTGATGTTGCTATATCGTTTATCTGTAAAATAATACATACTTATTACTTATCACATTTATTAATTAAACTAATAGTAAGGTGTGTTGAAGTAAGTTTTAACTAGGTTCTAATTTGTTACACATCATTTCCGACTGATAAAACATTTTTAAAATACTTTTTCTTTGAGTGTAAATTATGTCATGACGTCTGACCAAGGCCATGATTCTCTTAAGCCATGGATGTAACCATATGTGATCCACATAACTAGGGTTGCCACTCATTAAGTATTGTAAATTATTTCGACCAATTGTACTTTACACTTTATGGAAACAACACGCAATATGATTTGATTTTCTTTCCGATATTTAAAAAATCCTCCAAACCTTTTACAAGAAACGATACATATTGCTGCTTTATTATTTTTCTAATATTTTTTTAAAGTTAATAAATTCATATATCTGTTTGATTGTGAAAACTTCATTTACAGTTTGAATTAAAATATAGAATGTAAAGTTGCTGTGCAATCTACATAAAGCAATAAAAATTCATTTCTTAAACAATTATAAAAATTTACTTTATTATCACGCGACGTACTTTAATTATTTTTTTTTACTTTTAATAACAAATGTACTTGTATTACAAGAACAAAACGTGGCAACCCTATACATAAAACGGTCCTTCTAGGTCAGCGGAGTCTAGTGGAAAAGGAGTTACCTTCCCAGTGTATAGCGCCTCCCTCAGCCTAGTCAGCAGCTCATCAATAGCCGTCTCCTACGCGGGCGTGAGTCTCTCCCACACGCTCCCGCACTCCTCCCGCGGCGACGCGCTCTCCACGCTCACCTCCGACGCACTCGGGATACTGTCGCCGAATATCTGTTCGATATAAACTATTATTATTTATAATAATAGTAAATGAACACATTTGTATGACACTTTATTACTACAGAAGTTTATTTATTACTTTACTTTTAGAAAGGTACATTGTTGCCGATGAGAAGCTGAAAAACAATTAGAAAAAAATATGTTAATATATCTTGTGCTTTTAAATTATTGCTCAGTTATTTTATGGACGTGTCTGGCTGTTTTATAACAATATTTTACTTATTTTTACCTGGTTTATGTGTTCCGAGGGGAAGAAGTGGTACTTAATGAGCTGCAGGATTTGTCGTCTGCGTGCTCCGTTACCGCTCGTCAGACCGGCGCACAGCAACTTGCTGACCTGATGTATTACACCTATAAAACAATTGTCATGAAAATTACAAAAATACCTTAAAATTGTAAATTTTAAATTTAAAATAATTATTATTGTTAAAAATTTTAAACTTCCTGCCCTACCTACCTCATTCGAAAATTTAAATGTTCACGTTTATTAACTAAAATCTTTGTAATATACTTATTAAACTTGGATGGTATCGACTAAGAAAACATGGATGTTCTCATAATAGATGTTTTCTTACCGTCACCTCTTAAATAGTTAACTACAATATAATATATCAAAAGCCTTCGTCATAGCAACGCGTGGCCGGATCTGCTAGTATATATATACTCGTATATAATATATGGTTATTACAAATTATAAAAGACGGATTTTAATTATTTTTTTAAGTACAGATAAGCTTGTAATGGCTAATGTTATTTGTTACCAAGGTGCAATTTTACAGACCTAATAGTCCAATGTATGAATACCTGGTGATGCGTCAACAGCCGCCCGAGCGCGGCCTCCCAGCGCGGCTGCAGCGGCGCCAACGCCAGCCCGCCGCGGCCAGCGTCACCACGCACTACTGCGCCATCTCCGCACCCAGCGGACACGTCAGGGGACAAAGGACATACATACAATGATTGGTTGTTCTGTTATTGTTTAAATATAATATAATTAAGTTAAACATAAAAAAGTAATTTGTTTATATATACTCAAATAATACAAAGGTGTACCTCGGTGGTGTATTGCAGCACGCTGTACAGAGTGTCCTCAAAGGCATCTGGAGTCACTTCCTGCAGCACGCGCTCTTGAGTCTCTCTGGACTGGATTTATGTATATTAATTATATATACATATTTTTATCTTGTTTTAATTACATTAATTCTATAGATAGTATAAAATATATATACATATAATAATTTGACCTTCTAATATTTAAAAAAACCTCGAAATCTTCAAAAATTCTAAGATTTTAACAAAATAGCAAAATAAATTGACAGTATAACAAAAAATAAATAAATGATAACAATGGCAGCCTCACCAGCCGGACGCTCGAACAAAATGAAAAGAACGCACGATGCACTGAACGGTCTATTTAAACTTATGCGCGCCTCTTTGCTTAGCTGTGATTGGTTGGAGTTCACTAGTTCTCCAATATGATACTAGAGGCGCTGCACACATTTAAACTTATCGACTTAACAAAGAAATTACTCATTAACAACCATGATTAAATACAAACGACATTTCAATAATCGTGATTAAATAATTAATCTAAACGAAAAACCCTTAAAATATAACTTTCTCTAAGAAATAAATTGAGAGCGGCACTTCCGTTTCCTTCAGTACAACACTTTTTTGACTCAAAAACAGCGTCCTTCCGGTAAAATGTAGCAGACGGTGGGGATGGGTGATGTGCTTGCGCAGCACCACTCACCTGTATCCCTCATTGGCGCTTCAGTTTCTGAACAGCGCAGTCGCTTTTAAATCACTCTCAAGATTCTTGATTAATTTTGTTACAAAACTATTATTTTATAATGAATCCAGTGAAGAATGTTGATTTGGCAAAAAAGAAGACTACCCACGTCCGTTCGTCATCAAGGGACTCTGTGGACATCAGTAGCGGTGTTTCCAGCCCGATGCGACGCAAAAGGCATTGAAGGGGATGGCGCTGTGCTAAGGTAAGTAATCTATCAATTATTCTTAAAATTTTAGTACAAGTTTTTTTTTTATAAGACCGTATTTCATAAAACAATTAATTTTCATATCATAAAGAAGCGGCGTTCAAAAGAACAAAACTTATTTAATATTGAGAAAGGTTGCAATCGCAAAGATTGCAATTTGCAAACTACCCTCAAGTCAGACTTTGCATACTACCGACCTACATTTGCAATTACTTAATAATTTACAGTACTTTAATTCTCCGGACTGGTCACAAGTTCGATATTCAGAAGTACAACAGTTATACAATTTTACCCCCCGTTTTATAGAACTGTATTGTAATGATTGTATGAAATCTTCGAAAAAAATTATTGTTTAGCGAAAGTTGAAAAATCACTTGCCGCTATTCCACATGCTTATTATTTTGCAAAGTGAAGCCTTTCAGAAGGGATTAGCTCAACTAATCTCTTGGTTATCTGAATTTCAGAATCCAATAACCATTCAATTATTAAATATCATTATATTACAGTTTAAAATTAATGTTTTTTTCTGGGAATGTGATTATCATAAAACTGAATAAAATATATTGCAAATATCGTGCAGCAACACCGTGATGCCATTTTGAAGTATGTGAAAGATAATTATATAAGGGCATCGTTAAGAAATTCCTCCGTCATGGCATAATCCTTTTAATGTTTTAGAATTTTATGTTTTAATAAGACTACCCCCGTCCGTTCGACATCGAGGGGGACTCTGTGAACATCAGTAGCGGTGCTTCCAGCCCGATGTGACGCAAAAAGCATCGAAAAAGGGGACGGCGCAATGCTAAGGTAAATAATTTGACAAGTATTGTAAAAATTTTAGTATAAAAGTTTTTTTTTTATAAGACCATATTTCATAAAACAATCAAATTATCATGATTCAGAAGCGGCGTTCAAAAGATTAAACTTTTTTGACATTGAGAAAGGTATTGATTGCAATTTGTAAACTACCCTCAAGTTAGACTTTACATACTACTGACCTACATTTGAAATGACTTAATAATTTACAGTACTTTAATTCTCCTAACTGGTCACAAGTGCGATATTCAGAAGTACAAAAGTTATACAATTCTACCCCCGATTTTGTAGAACTGGAATGTAATGATTCTATAAAATCTTATTATAAAAATTGTTAAGCGAATGTTGAAAAATCACTTACCGCTATTACAAACGCTATTGTTCAAAATGAAGCCCTTCAGAAGGAGATAAGCTTAACTAATCTCCTGGTTATCTGAATTTCAGAATCCAATAAACATTGATGATTTTACAATTACAATTATTGATTTTTTTCTGAAGGTAATTGTCAAAAAATTTAATAAAATATATTGCAAATAATTTGTGCTATGCGTTCTGACATCGTGCAGCAGCGCAGTGATGCCATTTTAAAGTCTGTTGAAGATAATTATCTGAGGGAATAATCTTTTTAATGTTTTACAGATTTTATTACCAAGAAAGGCGGCGTTCAAAGAACATTCGTCGGTGTGAACCAAAAGCTGTCTACGAAAGATAGCTTTTATAGAAATCCTTTTGGGCAAAAAGGTAACAATGTTATGCCTGTGCGCAACAGTTCATACGATCATCCGTCGACTATTACCATCCTCAACCCTGCGCGAAGGCAAAAGAGAACTGAAGATTTTTTTCTCCACCGTGGATCTAGCGTCAGAAACGCGCCTCAAGGGGAAGTCTGGAAGGAACCTTTTCAGCTGGGCAAATCAAACTTCAGGTAAGCGTTTGAAAGTAAAGTTAGGAGCAACATTGTACATTTTAAAAATAATTACAGGTTATCGAATTCCTTTTATAAACCGATCTCCTTTAACACATCCATCGCAGTTAACGACGAAATTTCAAACAAAAAATTTGAAAGATATTGCAAATGAACAATCTGGCAAATATTTGTATCCAATTTTCCTAGTCGCGAAAAAAGATACGATACCCTCTTTTCGGCCGGTTTCCAATTTAAACCAATATGTTCAAATAGACAAATTTCGTTTAGTGAATAGATACAAAGTGCCCGATATCCTCTAACCACGAGATTGGCTTGTGAAAGTAGATTTAAAAACGCCTACTTTCATCTTATATTTGCATCAATCAGCCCATAGTCCTTATTTAAGCATTAAAATATCCAATCAGCTCTGGCAATGAGTCCAAGTCTGACCAATTGGTTACAGACAATATATTTGGTTTAAATATTTAACAAATAATCCAGCCTCTGAATAGTCATTATTTGAAATTTCTAAAAACCTGCAATATTCCTCTTTCTGTATTCAGAGTTCATGATCTTACATTGTTTAACATTAAGAAGGAGAATTTTATTGTAGAAAAAAATTCGATAGTTTTACGGCCGTCATTTGGTTTAAGAAATAACAACTCAAAGTACAGACAATTTGGCTGGCGGTTGTTAAAATGCAAGTAACAAAAATATGGATCCCGTATTTTGGATTAATAAACTCATAGCACGTTCTGCTTCTCGGAGAGGCAGTATGAACAGCCCTTAATCACACTACATGCGGTACCCAACACCACCTAGTCGAACTATAATTAAATCGAAAAAAGAAAAGAAATATGTTATGTTATCAAAACATAAAATTTAACGAATTGTTTCAAAGAGTGCCTTAATTCAATACATCTGATTTAATTAATTAATATTTTTTAATCACATGGGCATTCTTACTGTATTGTATTGTAACTGTATTGTATTGTATTGTTGTTGTAGCACACAATAACACTTCTTAATTTATGGCTTAGAGAAGATACAGTCAAAGCTTAATAAAACAATTTTATTATACTTATCCAATTTATAATTGTTTGCAGATTTAATAAATTGATACGCAATGAGGGATACAGGTGAGTGGTGCTGCACAAGCACATCATCCATCCCCACCATCTGCTAGATTATACCGGAAGGACGGCTGTTTTGGAGCCAAAAAAGCGTTGTTCTGAAGGAAGCGGAAGTGCCTCAATTTATGGCTCACAGAAAGGTAAGGACGCTTAACACTTTGGTGACCGGCAATTTTACACAGAAACTATGTCATGTCACCACCCTTGGTGCTATAAATTGAAACAGATAATGCAAGTGCAATGACGAGTTAACTCGTCACCGGTCAACAACGTTTGGACATGAAAAGACGAGTTAACTCGTCACCGGTCAGCAAAGTGTTAATATCAATTTTATTTTCGGGTAATATTATTATAGTAGCAAAGTTATGAGTGAAGTGAGTTTAAAAAATCAAAAAATCTATTTTTTGCTTATCTTAAAATTTAAAGTTTTATATTTTCTCTTAAAATTTTAAAACGATCTGAGTAATAGTATCAGTAATTTTCCGCCCATCAGGCTATGTCAGTGTGACCGAGCGTGACGCGTCGCAGGTGCATCGAGGCAGCTGCTTAGCTTATTGTTCGTTTGTCGTCTTTCACCCTTGCTTGTATTAGTTATTTTACTTATTTTAGTATTGAAATTTAGTTGATTGTTGCTGTGATGATATATATATTGATGATATGATATATACTGTGATGATATATACATTCTTATATATACCACACTCAATAAATGCGGAACACACAAACTTCCACTAATATTGCATCTTACTATAAATATATTATTTATAATTATACATACATATTTAGTGTTATATTAAAATGTCATCAATTAATAATGCTTATTTAAGTAATCGAGTCTTTTAGTCTAATGTCACTAAATTATTTTTGTTAGTAAATATTTTCAAGTTACCAAGTAAGTTTGAACTTGGCTCACACACTTTCAAGGTGGTGGAGGAGATAATTTTTTGTCGCTGTTTACCCATTTTGGGTATTTATATAACTTTCAAATTTATTAATTATAATAAAACATTAGTTAATTCTGTCATGAATAGCCTGAAATCCTAAAATCGCGGATTTCTGTTGAATATTATTAATTCGATTCGTTTCATTACCAGCACGACATTACAAGAAATGGCACATACGACAGGCACATACGACAGCAGCTTGATTGGTAACGCGGATGAGGAGGCTAATGGGATACCAAACTTAGCAAGAAATTTACCTTACGTTCATTCAGCTCAAAGGTATGTTCTAATGTATTTTGTATTATTTATTTGAAACAAGATGTGAGGTTTACTGTGCCTTGAAGGTTTGGTCTCAGATATAGGATAAACTCAACAAATTTATATTTTCCAATTATTTAAAATTTCAAAAGTTAAAAATAAAATAGCAAATACCTATCATAACTTTACGAGTATTCCTTTTTAATGCCTTATTTTTTGTCACAAATACTTGGTACATCAGGTTGGTACGTCTTGACACGGCCTGGTTGGACTACGTCAGACGACGAACCTTTGGCTTGCCTGACAGTGGACGTGGTCCGATGAAAAGCCTTGAGGCAGCTCTTGCTGGCATCGGGAACCGGTAGGAGACGGAAAGCTATCGACAAGGCCTCAGTCTGCCAACCCTTCAGATCTACTACTGCCTTTGGCCAGAATTATATCACAGCAGAATCGGAATATTTTGTAGTCTACGTGTATGTTTTTTAGGGTCCATTTTAATTTTATATATTGTAAGAGTTCAAAGTCAATGTATTGATGCGGACACCAAAATATAATAATTATTTTACTGTGGTTTTATTTAAAGGATACCCAAATAATGACTCTCATTATGACTTGCCTAATCTATATTTGAAAACATTTAAACCGTTAATACTACTGGATACATTCAACATAATTGATAATATACACAGCTGAATAGTAATATATATACATATGTAATTGTAACTTGTAAGTGTCTTCTCCAACACTGGGAGATTTTGGAACAAATTATTGGCTGTAACTTTTTTAATTTTGTTTTTGTAGCTAGAAAAGTTAAGTAAATTCATGGTCCGATTTCAATGCTATGTGTAACGGGCTGGTGTGCACTATACACACGCACACGCACGCACACACGCGCACGCACGTACAGATACACGCACACACAGACGCATGCACACACACACAGACGCACGCACACACACACAGACGCACGCACACACACACAGACGCACGCACACACACACAGACGCACGCACACACACACAGACGCACACACACACAGACGCACACACACACAGACGCACACACACACAGACGCACGCACACACACACACAAAGACGCACGCACACACACACACAGACGCACGCACACACACACAGAGACGCACGCACATACACACAGACGCACGCACACATACACACAGACGCACGCACACAGGCACACACGCACGCACACACACAGGCGCACAGGCGCACACACACAGGTGCACACACGCACGCACACACGCACACACACACGCACACACACACACACACACGCACACACACACACACACACAGGCACACACGCACACACACACAGGCACACACGCACACACACAGGCACACACGCACACACACAGGCACACACGCACACACACACACACACACACGCGCACACCGCCTATTATCCCGCGGTGCCGGAAATATTTTATCGGCAGAAAACTATTTGGCAGTCTATTTTCCTTGTTCCTTTCCTTTTCTCCACGTTCCACTCGCTTGTGGAACGAACTCCCTCCAGCGGTTCGGTTCCTTAAAAATTTGCTTATGGCATAGCTAAGATTTATGAAGGTTATAAATAGATTATTTAAATAGTTAACATATTTTTAAATTTTTAAACAAAGTTATTATTTTAGAACCATAATTTGCCTTACTTACAAAAAGATTTAATGTTTTTGGAAGGAAGGCAAATTATGGTTCTAAAATAATAATAACTTTGTTAAAAAATTTATAAAAAATGTAGAAATGACCATACCGATATGACTGTTATATATTATATATTAACAGTTTGACGTAAATATCATAGTTTTCCAACTATAATTATTAAATCAGTTATAATTATTATTATTAAATCACTGCACTAATAATTATTAAATCAGTTAGCACGTTACTCGCTACATTATATATATAATTCATTATCCTCAAACGAATTAGCGATTTAGACTCCATCAATAGGATATAGTTCGTTTTAAAATAAATCTATTTAGTTGTCATAATTGATTATTCCATGCTTAACATACCACGTTTTATTGAGACGTAGGCAAAGAGTGGTTTGGACTTCATACTAAATCTTTGTAATTTGCACGTCTCGAAACTCTGTTTGAATCTCGACTTTGTGATAGAATTACACTGAAAGTTGGAAATGATAGAAATAATTTAAATTAGAATAATTGTAGCCGAGTCATTTATATTTTCCATTGAATAAAGTATTGTAATTCAAATAGTATAAGTAAATGTTTTTACTATTCATAAATAACTAATATACATATAAATAATATTTGATTACACACTGTCTAATGTCAGGTGTGGTGACAATAGTATAGTAAAGCAGGGTATATATAATCAATTTATTTTAATTGATATTGTATTATTACGCCCCGTACACTTAAGATGAATGACATTCAAATATTTTAAATTTACATATCAAGGACACTCGAGCAGTCTGTCTACAGTTTAGCAACACACGTAGAAGAACATTACAACACGACTAATGTAGCTTGAAATACTTTGGCTAACATCAACTATAATGAAACTATCCTATAATTTTGAACACTTATCTTTTAATTTGACGAATTAAAAGATATCGGCTATCGGAAATAAAGGCAGCTTGAAATACATTGAGACGTGATCGAAACTACCATTAATTATGTTATGAGATACTTGGATCGCGGCGATCCTCATTAGTTTACTAACTATACAACAAATAAATTTTTTTGAATACTAAATGAGCTTATAGGAAGGAAAAGCCGTTCTATAAGTTCATATGGTATATTACTGTCATTATGAATTACAATTTCACTCTGCAGTTCATATTTGGAAAATAAGGCTTAGAATTTATTGAATTTAATAGTAATTTAATAAATTAGTTTTGCTGTGTATTATAGAAAAAGTTTCTTATCGTAAATATTTCTTAAATTCAGTTATATGACCCTTGATAGAACTGTATTTTTGACATTCTATTTGGTAATTGAAAACAATAAGTGAAAATATATACGAGTCGACGTACGTATATAATATATACCCGTACGTACATATTATATATGAAAAATAAATTTGAAAAATAAATGAAATAATCTAATATAACTTACGTCTGTCTCTGATGGTGCCTGCAACCCGGGGGTGCTGCGGCGCTCCTTGTGGCTCCTCCCTGGTATATCACTACACGGAATGTACCCTGAAATATTCAGCAGAATAATCACCATATGGTTTTTTACTTTTGGGTACAGTAATTCATTAGCAATTGCAAAGACAATCCCTATGAAATTAAAGTACGTATAATAGTAAATAAAATGTATGATATATACGAGTACGGACATATTATATACATGGACTCTAACGAATATGTACGAGTCGACTAACGGTTTGAATAATAAATGAAATAATCAAATATAACTCACGTCCGTCTCTGCTGGTGCCTGCAGCCCGGGGGTACTGCGGCGCTCCTTGTGACTCCTCCTTAGTATATCACTACACTGAATATACCCTGAAATATTCAGCAAAATAATCACTATACGGCTTTCACTATTGGGAACAGTAATTTATTAGCAATTGTAAAGATAATCACTAAGAAATTCAAGTATGTATAATTGTAAATAATATATTTATAGTAAGATAAACAAAGATGCAATATTAGTGGAAGTTTGTGTGTTTGCTTTTATTGAGTGTGATTATATATAGAAGGATGTTTCAAGGAAGGCACTTAGCTGCAATAGTTTTCTGTCACAGCACTAGAGATGGCGCGATGCTGACTGGCTACTTACTGCGATGCTGTTTCTGATCGGCCCCAGTTCCAACAGGCGCTTTTGAATAAAAGATTTAGGATGTTATGAAATTATTTAAAATAGTATTTAACAATTTAGGCAAACATTTGGACCGAAGATAAAGTAAACTTATTACAACGTACGACTGCGATATTAGAAAATGTATCGTTTTGAATGACAGCAAAAAATATAAACAAGGTTATTATAATTTTTCAAAGTACCGCCATTTTAGTACAGCCTTGACTAAGTGAAATAGCAAAAATTATAAAAGCATACACATGCTATATAATTAGTATCAGGCGCGAACAATTCCAAATTACTGACAATGTACACATTCTGTATGTAACAAATTTTCTCAAAAACTACTGAACGGATTTTTATACAGTTTATACTATAAGATATGCAAATCTCGAGTATATAACAAATATGTGAATATAACAATTACTGTTAAGTTGGTCTCGAGGTCGTAATAAGTTTCTTTGTTCTTTCTCCGTTTTCAAAATATAAGAACACAGCCAAATTGAGTGTCGGTTATTACTTTACAAACAAATCTTGTCGTGATGCCGCTCCTTTACAATCTTTGCTCCATTGGCATGCATAATTAAATATCTGAGCTCAAATTGACAATTTGAACAACCACAGGACATAGTACAGTTTTAATCCTCGTTATTGTACAAACCAATTTATTAAACCATTACTGTCTTCATTAACTCCTCGTATTCACTATTCAGGACTTTTATTTGTTATTGTGAGTGTAATTTCCTCGTCAGTTGTAATTTGAACTACATTTTTGGTAATGAAGAGTAAATATAAATATATTTTTTGTTGTATTTTGATATTTGTGTACGAAGTTCTCATAACAATAGACTCCTCTATCATAATATGCAATTAATAAAAATATTCTGATGAATGAATTTCATGAAATATAATGAAGTAATAGAGGTTAATTTTGGTATGCACAATCCACTTTTTAATAATATATAATTCTTGTACGTATTAAATATTCAGCTATATTTGAAGGCAAGTATGTCCGAATATATATTGTTTTTAACATTTGGAATGAAGCCTCAAAGACTTTTCGATATTTGTTAATATATGATAATGCAATATTTATATTTATAATTCTAAAACAGAAGATTTTTTAATCCTGGTTTAAGCTTAGTATTTGTACATACATACTGTATTTATTGTTGTTGGTAGATACTCGTATTTCACCTTATATATGAGTATATAACATTAGTACATTACTAGGTTTGTTACAATAAATGATCCTATTAACAAATATTAATCTATTATATTTTTATATATATTATAGATGTTATATCACTTAGTAATATTAAAGAAGCAATATATATTAATATATTGAACTTTTTCTTAGTCCAATAACTTTCCTATTGTTACATTGAAGCCTGCGGTTGATCCGTTGTTAGACTTGTATTATAATAGTAGTTTTATTCTTATCCCAGAGGCTTATTGCAAAGTGTGGTCAAAAGTGTCTTAGTGAGTGATTACATACATTACATATTGAACATACCTAGTGAGATATGTGAAGAGGTACTCTTTGTAGCGTCGGTTAATAATGTTTTTGATGTGAAGATAATATTTAGTAAGTATAATTTTTTTTGCTAATGACATTATATTTAATGGTTGTATGATAACGAGATAGACTGCTACTGATATTTCTTTGTGATATATTGAATTAAAGTAAACTCTCTTAGATTAATTTTATAATTATTATTATTTATATATAATAATGTGGCAGTATTTTAACTACTATGATATCAAAATAGGTTTTCTATTTATTTATGTAATTTACCATGAACTATGCGGTATCAATTATTTTCTGCTTTTGAATGAATAACATTTAAAAAGTTAACTATTGTTGATTATTTAAAATTTATATTTAAAATTATATTATGGATTATAGTGATAATTTCCAATTGTATAAAGACCTTTGGGTTAAGTCTGTCGTTTAGTTTGTTGTGATGACGTCACGGATCTAACTGATGTGTAATTAAAGTGTTGATAGCTACCTATTATAATGCACTGTCTGTAAACCCTCAGACACTGAGCGATTCCGAGGAGATGCAATACAGTTTATTTATTTCTTATTACTTTTAAAATTAACTTTTGGCGTTTTAATCTAGTAAATATGACCTACTACCTCTCTCTCTCTCCCTCTCACTAATATGCACGTGTATTTTAGTTCTATAATCTTTAAAGTATCATTCTAGCAACAAGTTATTCAATCATGAATCTAATATTATGAAGTTTAATTATAAGTTTGATAAAACAAAAAACAATCATCCTGAAAAGTAGCAAAATAAAATAATGAATGTGAATTACGTGTTATCTTAAGATCATATGAAATTTGGAAAAAATCTAAATAATTCCTTTAATCAAAAAGTCTTACCTGAAAAACATAAATTATAATGTATAGTGTGTTCATAGTTTTTAATAAACACAATACAAAGGAAATAAATAATTGATAGAAGGGATATGTGTCGTAATATCCGCTTGGGAAATTGAAATCAAACTGTTGTATACACTTGGACCAAACAGATTTTATTATTCTTTTTGAAGCCCAAATTTGTAGTGAAATATTTAAAAACATTGCAAATAGTTGGACTGCATCATTGAACGTGGTTATATTTTTATCTTATCGCGTCTTTTACTATTAATTAAGTCGTATATATTTAAAAATAAACTTAACCAGGCCATAATAATTTAATATAATACTTACATATAAGAACTATGTACTTAATAAATAAATATTGCTGTTAATTTAATTAAGTAATAACAGCACAAGTAAGTAGTTAGTAGTGCAAGTCCACACCAATTTAATTGTGTTTGTAAGATACACTGGTGCATTCAGAGATGTCACAATAGACATTTCAACTACTTCATTTATCGTTGTATTTATTATAAATGGTTTTCGCATACATAAGAAATCATTTAGTAATTTTAAAATAAAAGGTACGTATTATGGCCAAATGATGTGTTATGAATTCCAATTTCACTTATAAAGTATTATAAAGTCCATAAACCTAAGTCAGATAAGCTTCATAAGTTTAAATTAACTTGTTAGAGTCAACTCGTGCAGCGTTCACACTACACAGCTTACAAACAACCAGACGTCTAGTACTTGTGAGTATAACAATGAAATTATAAAACGACTTGTGTGCTTTTTTGATTTGAAGTAAGAAAAGCGAAGAATTAAGATGAATTTTGAGTGCAAGTGCAATTTATAAAAAAATCAAGAAAATTCTTTGTTAAAATATATAACAGCTGTCTTTAAATATGTAATTATTAACCAAAAGAGCATATTACAATGCAAATTCGGTTTTATTGTAGATTAAAGATATTTTAAAAGCCGTACGACAGATAAAGTCGTTGGTAACAATCTCATTACACCTTCATGATATCTTCTATAGTGCCGACAACCTTGGGTTCAATGACAACAACGGAAAAGTGAATATTATATTTAAAATCTGATAAAGTCAATTACTTTTATTTCCTTTCAATCACACAAACATATGAAAAAACATCAGACTCCAGCTGCAAAGTGTAACTTCACGGAGAAGAACCTAAAAGAAACTCAACAGATTTATAAATGGATTTTGAAACTTATTTAATTATATTGACTGTTGATTTACAATCAATATTATTGTAATCATTATTAAAGAAGTATAATCAAATTAAGCGAGATACCAAAGGAAGATTGAAATAACTGACTTTTATTCAGGTCAAAAAAGTTCAGATAAAAATAAATTCTGTTGTCCAAATTTTTTTTTCTTGTTTTAATGAATTAGATTTTTTTTTCTTAAAATAATTTATTATATTATTTGTGTTGATCAATAACTTTTATTATCATTATCATAATGCTTATCTATTTAAAATTGTTCTTAATTTATTCCACTTAATATTAAATATGGTTTTCATTAAAGTACACGCATCTGTAATGTTTAAGTCATTGCTCATTAGTTTTTTATCTAACCTTGAGGTACGAATATATGAGAACATATAATGATTGTGGAAGACTATTTCATTTGAAATTCTGAACCAAAAAGCAGTTAAATTAAATTCGATACTAAGCAAATCAATTTAACTTTTCCACTGCCAGTTACAGTCAGTGCATCAGTTCTAGCATTCTCAATGCTCATGTGTTCTGTTAAAAGTTAAAAGTTTAACAACTTTAATAAGAGGGAAGATAGCCATCGCAGTTATCCAATTTACAAAAGTATATATTCACGTCTTAGTTATATTCATTTTAAGCATTTATATATATATTATGTCACAACGCACACACAAACTGTTTTAAAGACTTCAATAGACTACGAATATAATATCGTACAAGAACACACATAGAGAAATAATAAATAAGAGCGCTTTAAATTATTTTACAATATTACAAAGGAAAACAATTTAAGTAAAATATCTAAAGTATTTTTTTTCGCAATATTGGACTGAAAATCCGTGAAGGTTTGCCGGACGAACGAAATCACCGCCGGCTGTCTCGCGCGCGTGGCTGTATTGGTTTTTAATATCCTAATTGAACTTTGGCGGCACCAGTTGCTTATTTCAAGTTACTTTATTGACCCGTCGGTTGTGGAGAAAATATTTATTTAAATTAAAAGAGAGTGTTCTTTTTAAAGTAGCACGTAACAACTATTATTTTACATCAACCGATTGTTTGAACTATTTCAATTATTATTATTTTTTAATATTGTAAACGAATGTCGAGGATTTTCAGTAAATTATTTCTATGAATATGTTTTTGTTATTGTAATTAATTTATTTTCTTTCAATAAAAACCCAAAAGTAGTAAAATATTTTTTTTGTAGTATTGCATAACCTGGCAAAGTTACTATAAATATTAATATAGATTTCCAAATATCACGTAGAGAAAGTTACGGATAACAGTTACTGATATCAATAAAGTCAAGGATAAACACAAATACCAACGGCAGGAGGGCTCCAGAGGAGGAATAGTCAAAGCATCGGCTAATCTGCAGCTCAGCAACAACAGACTGATCAACGGCTTATGGCAGTTATCAGTCCGCTGCCGGGACCGGCGTCCAGACCGGATAGACATCAATCGGATGAATCAGAATGGGCAACGGAGTAGGGTAATTACTAGTCTTACAAGCCCAAGTAACGAAAGAATCAAATTAAAAGCTACTGCTAATATTGTTACTGTCCAACAATTCGCTGATAAAGCAAAAAAAACTACGAATTTAATTCAAATGTCACTTTCAATCACAAAAAAGCCTGAATCTTATATCGTATAAGATTCAGGCTTTTTTGAGCTAGTAATTAGGTTTAGTAATTATTTTATTTTTTTATTATGACTTGACATTATATTATTGTCATACCGCTATGTTTTAATCCACATGACCGTGGACGGTCTCACGGCACGGCGCTGTTCATTTAAGGTAAGTGATACCGACACAAATGGAAATTGGCTAAAATAAAAGTGACTGAGCTGTCATCCTTGAGGAGATTATCGTGAAGGAAGTTTTTTATACAAGTGGCTGTTGACGTAACGAACACACTTCATGTTGATATTTTTCTTGTGAGATAAAATTACCCGGATCGAGATGGACCTAAATTTAACATTACGTTTTATTTTTAACGGAATATAAATACAACTACAATTTTAAGTTAAAATATATTGATAGTATTTATTTATAACGCGCCTTACAAATGTAGTATAACGAATACATAAAATCAATATAAAAATATATATGATTATGAATCATGAGTCACCTGGACAACTTTATCCTGACATGGAATTAAGCGTCTTTATGTGGTCATTGACTTGGGCTTGCGCAATATGAGTGGAATAATAATAAAACCCTGAGAGTTAAATAATCCTGTACAAAGAAAGTTTCCAAACTGATCTCAAGAGGAGGTAAATAATTGTTTTGAAATTTTGTCGCCGTTGAGTTAAAATGAGTTCTAATTGTAGCTTATTTGTAAAAATGTCTGTTTTATAGATATTTTGTTATTATTAAACATATAAACAAAACTGCTAATATTGCTTTTCTGTATTTTTTTCTGTAATTAATACTCTTATGTGAACAAATATTTCTTAATTATTTAAATGTGGTCATGATGTAATTATAATTAATATGTAATAAATTATTTTAACAAAGTAACTTACTTGAATACTTTAAAATGTTGTTATTTTTATCTATTTTTAAAAACTACAAAGAAGTATTGAATATTGATTAAGAAGACCTTAAGAAAATGAACTTTGCCGAAAATTGTTGACCCCATATTGTAATGGATGTATGTATGTAAGAGATTAATAACCAATTACATTCTACAGTGAGGGACGAAATACGCAGTTTATATTCACGTTAATGACATTGCGACTGTTCTTTAGTTCTCTTTGAAGTTCTAAAGCTCATTACATGGCCATGGGTTAAGCAAATGACTAAACGGTACAATTAGATCAACGTTATGCTATTTCATTTTGATTCTGCTTACTAACTATTAATCTATCTTTAATAATTCTAGTATTGAGTTTATTTATGATATTCTAAATTTTATTCGCATGTCACCTACGTATCGTTATATGATATACGAGTACATCACTACTCCTGATAGTTTGAATATAAGATTGGGTCATTGGTGCAAATTAATATGTTGAAACGTAAAATAAGTAAATGTTCCATAATCAATGTTCCTAAATTGTTTTAACGCATTAAGTATATCATAATATTTGATTTGACAGCAAATAATAGAACACGTCATTACACATTACACTCACCGCTAAATCCATACTGACGATGACGATGGTCCTAACAATATTTTAAATTGTACACAGCGGACGTTGTACGATTATTATGAATATTATGCTTTTGTTGTATTCGGTTTCAAAATGTATTTATTTTAAAATAAACTGTCATACTCTATTTGTTTAAAAAAGATGAACAATTTAATTGATTTTTTGTTTTGCTTGTATAATAGTTAAATTACGGATATTGTTGTCGGGAGCTCGAGTCGAGTGCGAACCACAAAATCTGGGTGAGAGTGCTCGGATACGTTTTAAAAGTTTCATTCATGTTATGGTTTTATTATTATACGAGTACAATTATGCACCGATTTTGAGCTTGTAAAGTATTATTGTTTACATCCAAAAAAGTCAACAAATTTTATTCGTTAAAGTGGAGTAAACTACGGAAGTTTTTTCATTTCTGTTAGGGTTCGATTATAATTTTATGTTTTAATAATTTTCTGGGTGCAATCACAAGACGTGCTTACATTATTTTGTGATCTATCGAAGGCGTTCGATACTGTAGAGCATGAAACTCTAATTAGAAAATTACATTATTATGGAATTACAAACACAAAACACCCTTGATGTAATTAGTTC
Organism: Melinaea menophilus ssp. n. AW-2005; assembly: GCA_918358695.1. Lineage (NCBI taxonomy): Eukaryota > Metazoa > Arthropoda > Insecta > Lepidoptera > Nymphalidae > Melinaea > Melinaea menophilus. Next base: position 2,704,549 of record OU911059.1, read on the forward strand.
ACATCTTAATGAAAGAATTCAGAAAGTACATGTGAATGAAAAAAGATCTCGTTTATTTGTCAAATTTATGAGAAACCTTTCTTGTTCCTCATTAACATAAATGAATTGCCTTCTCTGTGAAATAAAAACGTCGAATAGTGTTGTTTACTGATGAAACTTCCCTTACTTTTAAAATGAATAGACAGAAATCGATAATTGATGATGTAAACAATTCTCTCTCAGATGTTGTGCATTTATTTAACGGTACTTACCAATCTCTTGCTAAACGAAAAAAACACAATATATTAAATTTATTTAACCAAATGTGAAAATCCGATAAAACCAACGTACAATTAAATAATAAGGAATTTAATTTAGTTAATTCTACTGTGTTTTTGGGCATTACCTTATATACAATATTGTAATTGGATGTAAATTGTCGAATAGACTTAGCCCTAAGTTAAAACAGCTACAATACTTTAGCTACTTTCACGTACCATGTCATGTGGCATAGCATTATGGGATCATTAGCCCATGATACATTTATCAGATGTGGATATTAAGGAGTCGTTAAGAAATAAATTCAAAATATTGAAAATTATCAACGTACAATCAATAAATTTATAAAAATTTTATTTGCGTAATAAAAATATTATTAAATTCATAAAAAACGTATGCGTATCACCAGATTCCATAAAATAGGTTATACTTTTTGACTTAATTCTATATATTTTTATAATAAACTCCTTAAATTTGTCAACAAATACATTCAACTTTACATTATATTTGATAAAAAAAAGAGATTCTAGTGTAAAGGATTGCAGTAACCACGGTAGGGCCTGGGAATTATTTGTATTACATTTAGCGACTGTAACTACGTTTTTTGTTACTCTCGTTAGATCTGCTGGATGCATAATACGCTCTCTTAGAAGTCATTACTTGTGCTAGCTGTCAGGGCCGAGTTGCCCCATCCCTCAAGTATGGTGAAAAAGACTGATGGCTGACTTTTGCGTTATGTTGCTACTTGCGGTGACCGGTCGTCTAAAAAAAGAAATCTGTGGCTCTCAGCAACACGGATTATTAATTTTATTATCAAATTATATAGTAATTATAGAATTGATTGCGATGGTTCTAGTTATTCGTAAAATGCTCTTTTAATTTGACGTTAATAATAAAGCATTCACAATACCGACTCAATAAAGAAATACCCGACTGAGTTTGTGGTCTGGTTCTTCTCAGAATGGGCGCCATTGGAACCCTCATTTAGCCTTACCTTTAAGTTAGAAGGTGACTTTAAAGAAGGGCTTATAACGATAAGTATGGTATCAAAATCGGTCTTTCTGCCACTTCCATTTAAGGTATACAAGTACTCACTGATATTGATTCCAAGTAGAAAAAATATTAATAAATAAATGAAATAAAAGTAGACATATTTTTTTTATTTTAGTCTGAACAATAGAGTAAGTGAATATAGTAAAAGCCATATTTTTTTTATATTTCAGGTATTTGTTAGAATAAAGACCAACTAGGAAATATTTGGTTCAAAATTCATAATTTAAAACAATGGTTCTTGTAAATATTTTTGACGATTATTCATTAGATATGGAGATTTTAAAAATAAAATTAATAAAATAGAGTTATGGTTTAAAATCGTAAGTAAAAAATATGTGTCGGGTAAAATTTATCTTATTTTTTAAAATGTTTTCATGTTATATTAAATCACTTTTTTTTTATAAATTTACTTATATTAAGCGAAGCTACCGAAACGAGCCGAGCACTCTACTGGAGACTTGTTCATTCTTTGTCACGGATAGGCTCGAAAACTACTTGAAGGAAAATTATGAAATTTTGCAATAAAAAAAAACACACATTAGTGATGGTTTTAAAAATAAAATTATTGAAAAATGTCATGTCATTGAGGAATAATCATTAAAAAACTGATATTCCATTGAAGCCAATTGGAAAAAAAAAATCGCGTGTTAGGTTTGGTTAGGTCAGGTTAGTTGTCTAATTTGATGACTTGATGGTGATCGTCGAGCGACTGTCAGCCTAATCTGAAATCTCCTACATTACCAGCATTATCCACAACTTCGCTCAATATGCAAATGGCACCCGAGATTTCGTAAGCGCAGCGAGTCGAAATTGGAGGTCTGTATGCGCCCCTAGCTTCTGTTACATTAAAATAAACAATTTCAGTTTTCTTCTGATTATTTAAATAAGTTTGTAGCATATATCAAATAAATAAAGTTAGTAGATCTCTGGAGGCGCTGCGTGACTAGACTTGGAACTGTAACAATAAATCGTCATACCAGGCGCTCTATTACCATTGACTTCAATCCGTCGAAATTTATTTTTTTGTAAGAGGCAGGTCACAGATGGACGTAATCACCACCGCCCACAAACTCCTGGAACATCCGAGGATTTACAAGAGTGTTGCCTGCCTTGAAGGTAGGTGTAAACACCTTTTTTTAGTTTTTAGTCTATTAGACACTTAAGAAATTAAATGAATGAGATCATTGTGTTTAACGCCATAGTGGAAAAAAAAATCTGAACACAATGTTTCAAGCTGAACAAGATCGTAGTTGTTCCAGGTCAATTTAATTTTATTTAATGAATTGTTGATTAAATTGTTGATGTGTAATGACCTGGCTTGTAAACAGACGTTATTCAATAATAGAAAATAATTTCTAATATGTTTGAAATTAATTTTTTCTCACTGTACAGGTCATACAATGACTAGGCCTACTCTCGTAAACTACTGGGGTTACATATTCTTAAAACGTTAAGTGATTTCTCAACGTGCAAGTTTTGGAAGAGTATGCAAGCCGAAATTCAGAATGTATTTATTTGAAAACTTTATTATATTGCTGTGAACAAATCCGTTGCATTTCGCGTATTTACGTTTGAAATTGGAACATTTAATTTAAATATTATTTCCATGCATCTTATATTTATAGGAACAAACACATTTTTCACTAACTAAATTGTAATTAAATTATGCTAATTGTCCACAATGATCAGAATTTAACATAATTATTATTTTTCATGTTTAGGTACACAATTAGTGTAAGTATTTTCAATGCAACTAGATTTAGACCCAGTTATTCTAGTTGGTTGATTGGTAAGTTAAGGTTACTAAGGTTCAAATCACCTTTTTTTTTTTTTTTTTTTCGTTGGAAAAATCCGTTACGGATACCCGCCGACCAAGAAGGTGATGGCCGGAGGGTTATGTGGGACTACCCGGCAGCATAGAGGACGCTGCCATTTTTAAGGTTACCCACTAAAAAACCAACGGTTGCCCTCAACGCCTTAATGGGACGCCACGGGATCGCTTGCGCACTCACCGCGACGCTCCGGCGGTACCCCCCATGTAAGGGTGCTCCGAGCAACTAAGAGTACCCTCACGACGTAGGCCTGTAATAGGTGAGAGAGGTCACCCTCCCCTCCCACCAAGGCACTACAGCTGGGGAAGGAAGCGGCGGGCGTACTCCCGCCTCCTTCTTCCCAGCCTTCCCCTACGGAGTGGGTCAGCGGTGGAGGCCTGCTCCCTGACCCGCTCCGCGGCCTCCTTCGCGGCGATGACCTGCTCGCAGAAGGAGGCCATTGCGACCCAACACCTCTCGCTGCCGATCATTGTGCCTATAAGGCGCGGCAGCGAGAGGTCCCCGCCCACCACGGCCACCAGCTCAACACGCTGGTGGTCCCAGGCTGCGCACTCTGCCAAGGTGTGACTAGCCGTGTCTACGGCCTCGTCACAGTGGTGGCAGGATGGGGTCGCCTCCCTTCGTGCGATCTTGTGCAGATACTCCCCGAAGCACCCATGCCCAGTGAGCACCTGCACAAGACGGAACGTAAGCGTTCCATGCCGCCGGTTGATCCAACGATCGAGGTGGGGACGGATCGCCCCCACAGTCATCAGTCCGGCGGCAGGGGACCCTAGGTCCCTCTCCCACCGTCGAATCAGGGCTCGGTGAGCTAGAGCCCTGACCCGAGCCACTTCGGGCCTTACCCCCCTGGCCCTGGCTTCTGCCCGGTGCCAATACACCTCGGCGAGCACTTCAGACCTCCAATCCCAACAGCCCTATTCGGTCCGCTACCAACGTAGCGCCGACGGTAGCCATACGGGCTGCCTCCGCAAAGTTCCTTCCCCTGCAGGTGACGAGGGTGTGATCCGCGTAACACAATACCCTCATCCGGGGCAGGAGAGGACAGCGGAGCAGCCAGTCGTAGCCGAGGTTCCACAACACCGGTCCCAACTCGGACCCCTGTGGAACTCCACGGCATACGCTACGTCGGTAGACCCACCGGTCGCCGCCTTCCCACAGGACCTCCCTGTCCTGCAGGTAGGCCCCCAACAGTCTACGGAGATAGGGAGGCACTCCATGGAACCGGAGCGCCTCAACCAATGTCTCGAACGGTAGACTGTTGAAGGCGTTGGCGACGTCAAGCGAAACCGCTAGGACGACGTCCCCCCCGCGAACAGCCTCCTGGGTCAGGTCTCTCAGAGCTCCCAGGGCGTCGATCGTTGAACGACCCGCCCTAAAGCCGAACTGAGCCTCTGAGAGATCAGGACCCACCTCTTCGAGGTGCCGGACAAGACGTGCAGAGAGGATTCTCTCGAAGAGTTTACCCGTCTCGTCCAGCAGCACGATTGGCCTGTATGCGGAAGGGGAATCGGCTGAACGACCGTCCTTCCTCAACAGGCACAACCTGCCCTCCTTCCAGGCTTTCGGGAACTGTCCAGTGCGCAGGCACAGGTTGAACAGTTCTCGAAGCCTGCCTCCCAAGTATTCTAGGGCGAGGAATATAACTCGCCCCGGAATACCATCTGGCCCCGGCGCAGTGTTGCGGGCTCGAAGGCGATTCAGCGCAACCTCCAGCTCGGCCTCCGTGATGTCTGGAACAGGACCCACCCCCCCATTAGGAGAAGGGGAAGCCATCACGGGAGGTGAGTGGCCGATGGACTCCGGGAATAAGTCCCCCACCAACCGCTCGAGGAAATCCGGCTGAAGGGACTCCATGACCGGGGAGCATGCGGCGCGGAGTTTATTCCGCGCGACGCGGTACGAACGTCCCCATGGGTCCCTATCGAGACCTGCCAGGATCTCCTCCCGAGCCAGGTCCTTTGCCTTCCGAATTGCAAGCCGCAGAGTCGATTTCGCCTCGTGGTATCGACTCCGCAGCTGGGCCTCTAGAACCGGGTCAAAGCCGTGACGACGGCGACACCGGACGAAAGCCCTGCGACCCCTGCAACAGGCCGCCCGAAGTTCGGCAATTTCGAGTGACCACCAGTACACTGCTCTGCGCCGGGGCCTAGACCTCACCCTCGGCATGGCTGCATCGCAAACCCGTGAAAGTGCTTCGCGCATGCAGCCAGCTCTTTCCTCCACGTCGGTCTCCTCATTGGGCGGATTGGGAAAGGCCCATCCTTGTACGATGGCAGCCTCCTTTGCCATTTCCCGGTCCAAACGTTTGATTGCCCAACGAGGAAAGCGACTTCCCTCCCGCAGTGGCCTGGCCAGGATCGGTCGGGAAGTGGAGAGGTCAAATCGGACGTAAAGATGGTCCGATAGAGTCTCCACCGCCGTCTCGACTCTCCAGTCGACGACCGTGCGAGCGACAGCTGGGGTGGCGAACGAAACGTCCACCACGGAACTCCCTTGCTGTCGCACGCAGGTCGCATCGGTCCCTCTACTGAGGAGAGACAGACCGGAGAGGAGCGACCAGACCTGGACGGCCCTACCTCTTGCGTCCGTGGCGCGGTTCCCCCAGGCTGCGGATTTGGCGTTCAGGTCCCCGAGGAATATAAGCTTCCCCGACGCCTGTCTTCCAATCGCCGCACTGATGGAGTCGAGGAAAGTCTCGAACTCCGGCAGTCGGCGATTGGGGGAAAAGTACGCGCCGATGACGACGTATTCGCCCCACCTCGCCACGACCAAACCCGGGCCAGTCTCCAGGGTGGAGGAAGGAGGACCGGGACCAGAACCCGCAACCACAGCCACGGAACCACTAGTGTCCCCCGCCCAGTTGGAAATAGGGGGGACATAATGGGGCTCGCAGGCCACCGCTACACTGATGTCCCACTCCACCATGGCCTGGATGAAAAGATCCTGGGCCGAATCTCCCCGACCTGGAGAGACTCGCCAGAGCATTTAGCGACGCGGCAGATAGCTGCTGCGACCTTTTCCTTGGTCGCAGAGTCGTCCAGGCCCTTTATTTTAATCATGACCCTTTTCATGGACCGGACGACATCAGCCAAACCGTCTAGAACGATCCGGAGTTTAGCAGCCAGTTGCTCAGCTTTTTCTGGAGCCGCTTTGGGCAGCTCCAGAAGCCTGGCTCCGGTGGCTGACCTCCGGATCTTCAGCCCGTTCTCGAGTCCGAGCTCTCCGAGATCGATTTTCTCAGAGGCTCGCTCGAGAACTTGGGCGTAAGAGACGCCCTTTTCCGCAGCCTCGGTCTGCAGCGTGATTACCACGGCTGGAGATCGGCTCTGCGGTAGTTTTTGCTGGCTCTTCTGGCCAGTCTGAACAGCGGGGGGCTTTTGCGCCCCCGTTTTCTTTTCCCCCCGAGGCCGTATAGGGGCCGGCCGATCAGGTGCAGGGGCTGCAGAAGAAGAACTAGGAGCCTGAGAGGCATTCTTCTTCTTCGTCTTCTTCCGCACCACTGTTGCCCAGGACTCTTTAGCAGCAACAGGGGGAGCGGGAGGCGGCCTCGGGATACACTCCGGCCGACTCGGAGCTGAAGACGTGGGAGGAAGAGTCGGTGGGCCAGAACCCGCGGCTTGACTAACCGGCACAGTCCTTCTCCTATCCGACGCCAACGGTGGCCGGAGATTCTTCTCTGGGAGGAGGCGATCTTCAATTCCTGCGAAGCGGGCGTTTATCAAAACGCCCACCGAGGTTACTACCGATCGCCTCAACTCCTCTACCATATCCGCATCCAGGGACGCTACTTGCGGGACAGGATTGGCAGCAGCGGTCTTCATCGCCGTGAACTCACGCCTATGCGCCTTGAGTTCCACGCGAAGGGAGTTAACTTCGCGATGAAGACGCGCATTATCCGTCCTCAGCCGTCGCGTTTCATCAGCTTCCGTGCGGCCGACTAAAGTCTCAACCACCTCAAGGAGGCTCCGTGAAGAGTCTTTCAGAACCTTCACCATACCTCCCTGGAGTTGGCCGGATTTTCTGCTGACCTCGATAATTGCTGCGGCGCAGCGACCTGCCATGGCTCGCAGCTCTTCAGCTCCTAGCTGTTCCGGGTCGGGTCTGGGAGGATCCTCACGCGGCTTACGCATTTTGCGAAAAGCCTGCGCGCTGAGTTCCTCCTCGAAGGCAACCTCGTCAGCTTCCTGGGTAAGGGCATGCAATGCCGCTTTCGCCCGCGTCAGCCCACTTCCTTGCGACACTGCAGCAGTGCGCCCGCGTCGAGCGGTGTTGCATTTAAAAGATGCAACACCGAGCTCAAGATCGTTGTCGGACATTTCGCTGAGCAACTTGTCGACCTCAGAGATAGGTCGCTTACGAGACACCTCATGATCGGACATGGCATCCTCGTCGCCAACTATCAAACCAGAGCCTTTAACAGGCACCACCTTCCGAGAAGCAGATCGTAATCTTTGAAAAACGCCAGAGTCATTAGCGGATGAGATGACCGACGGGGTCATCTCTTCCACTACCAAATCGTCCGCCAATCCGTGTGTGAAATCAGAATCCAGTAAAACAGAAGCCTGAGTCGTCGTAGGAGTAGAACGGTCTTTTCCCCCCCCCGGAATACGAGGGGAAGACGGAAGCCGAGGCTTCCGTGAGGGATTCCCGGCCTGCAGAGCAGCCACCGGTACCCTCCCGGGGTAGTATATTTTTAAGAGTCGCTTTCATTCTAATTCCTTTAAGGGGTAAGGTCCCCGGGGCGCCCTCGCCATTACACAACCCTTTGGCAGGCGCATAACAATAGACAAGCGAGAGCGGAGCTCGCGCGCACGCGTGCGCTCGCGTCGGCTGTCGGAGGACGACCGCGCTGTCGGAGGACGACCGCAAGGTTCAAATCACCTGCTGATTGACAAAATTAAAACAAAAATATATGATTTTTAAACCAATGCTCAGTAATAAGCATTATATGAAGTTCATTTATTTTCATAAATATTTTAATTTCAATTTCTTTACCTATAATTCCTTGAATATTTTGATGCACCAAATCTTAAATCTAGCTAAAATTAACCACAAACTGTTTTCAAACACAATATTGTTTGCATATAAAAGGCACCATGGTAAGGCGTTCTGTATATCAGTAGTGTGTATTCGGGGGTTTTGGCTCATTTGTATTGGGGGGTGTTCTGGCTCGGCGGGGGTCTCGCTCAAGTTTGGGTCTGACTCAGACTAAAAAAAAAAAAAAAGGGTTTTGCTATCATCTAAATCGGTTGCTGCTATCCCCGTTGCGCTAGCTCTTACGGTTACAGAGATAGCTTTTTGATTTCGACTACCTAGCCGAAGGCTGATAAGACCATTCATTCCCTACTCAACTCGCCCGGCGTTATCGCCGAAGGCCGATAAGGCCCACCGGCACTAATTACTACAGTATTTGTTTATATACATGTTTGTTTTATGCAATAATACCACAAATTAAAATTTATATTTTATTTAAAATAATACTTGATTAAATTATCAATTATTACATCCTAACCAAATAATCTATTTTATATAGATTTTTGTTTTATGCGATAATTATTACAACATTGTACAGGGTTTCATCTTCATCGAATATCCTAAACATAATCTATACAACCTAACATAACCTAACCAAATATAATCTATACAACCTAACATAACCTAACCAAATAATCTATTTTATATAGATTTTTGTTTTATGAAATAATACCACAAATTAAAATTTTACATTTTATTTAAAATAATACTTGATTAAATTATCAATTATTGCATCATTGCACAGGGTTTCATCTTCATCGAATATCCTAAACATAATCTATACAACCTAACATAACCTAACCAAATATAATTAAAATTTTACATTTTATTTAAAATAACACTTGAATAAATTATCAACTATTATATCATTGCACAGGGTTTCATCTTCATCGAATATCCTCACGAAGTTCTGCATGCTCTGACCGTAGAACATGTGATGTAGGTATACCAAGCAGTATTCACCACACACCGAAGTCCACTCGTTTTGTATTTTATTCAAATTCAAAATATCTTTATTCAAGTAGGCATTTACACGCACTTTTGAATCGTCAATAATTACAATACAAAAAAAGGTCAGTGTAGTCCGTCCGTAAGTAAGCTACCACCGGCTCGGAATGCTGCTCTGTTGAGAAGAGCCGGCCAGAAACTCAACAGTTACTCTTTTCAAAAGAAATATAACAATAGGTGATGTAGAGACGAAGCTTCTTAGCATTCCATGGATTCACCGTGCGGGTGCCGGGCCCATCGCGTTGCAGGAAAAGGAGCGCAAACAATGCCTGGGACTTGCGACCCAGGTGTAGGTTTAAGGGGCCCCTTTACTATGCGCATACACGCTCACCTTCACTGTTCACGCTCCTCTCCCTACCTAACCAAATATCGTAAGAACCTACTAAAGCTGCCTTTGAAATACGTTCCAGAAATGAACTGATGATCGTTCTAGAAAGGCCGAGATCCTTAAATAAATTGTAGAGAGATTTTGCTGTTATACCTCTCGCTCCTACTTCTACAGCGTACAAATTAACTATAAATTTATTCCTGATCAGTTCGTTACACAGTTCGTAATACTTGTTAAGCTTAAATGTATGATCTTTGGGTATGTTTGTTTCCCAGGGTACAGTAAGCTCCACAAGTATAACGCGCCTTAGTTGTTTTGAATACAGGAATAAGTCCGGCCTAGATGACGAAACACAAACATCCCCGGGGATTTTGTATTGCCTTTCATACGTGTCCATCATGAGAGTCCAATCAGGAGACGCGTCCAAGATGGAATAAGGTTTTAATTTAGATTTTTTGGACGAACCTGCCTTTACGAACTCTATTGATTTTTTGGTGGTTGTTATACCCCTCTGCGCTCTTGCTACAGAAAGACTAACCGCTTCTCGTATGATTTCTAATACTTTATCGTGGCGACGCGAGTATTTACCTCTATTTAATAGTACCCTACACCCTACTAGCAAGTGTTTCGCGGTTCCTACTGCCTCCCCGCAGATGTTGCAAGATTTTTCGGTGGCTTTGCCCCATCTTACTAAGTTACTTTGATCTGGGAGAGTCATTTGGAATGCATTAAGATAAAATTTTAATAATGCTGGGGACCAATCATGAAGCAGGGTGCGCCATCTCAAAGCTAGCGGAATACAAAAATCTCCTATGGTCACCCATTCATTTTGCAATTCTAGGCTCATCGCGTGCAACCGGTAATTATCGTTTTCATCTTGCCGAATAAAGGATTTTGTTATTTCTAAGTCTTGTTGTTTCCTACTTGATCCTAACCCTGATTTATTTGTTTGAGCACCTATCATAAATTGTTTATAGAATTGAAGTCGTGACTCTAGTTCTGCGGCAATTTTATCTTTTGGGAGAGACGTTATAGTATCATCGTTCGATTTTGAGATGATATGTCTTTTGGTCACTCTTAGGTGTTTATAGAGTTCCGATGGTTTCTTTAATTTTAACCCAAAATTGTGTCGGTCTCTAAATAAGGTAGAAGAGTCCGCTGGATGCGCTAACCCGAGCCATGACTTCAATGTCTTTATGACGCTTGCATCTAACTTCAACAAAAGGGTCTTATTGATATCGTAAACGAGGAAAGGCCAATTTAGACGAGATGTTAAGTAATTATCGTATATCCAAGTCTTTTTGATGTTACTTATTGGTTGATTGTCTACCTTTTTTAGATCATTCAAAAAGCTATCGACTATTATATCTAACGATGGAGTGCGCCCTTGGTAATCGATTTTTTTGCCTAAGAATTTGAACGGAGCTGCGTCGGTAATTGTAGTAACGCACTTACCGCCTATTATAAGACCCGGATCGTAAGAGGTATATCTGGTGTTCCGCCTACCCAGACATAGACTGTAGCATTTATTTGGTTTTGTCCTCAATCCATCCGTCCAAGCACAGAAATCCTCCACAACATTTAAAAGTAGCTGACATTGTTTTGGATTACGTGTCAGTATCGCGAGATCGTCTGCGAATGCTAGTATGGATTCTGTATATTTATTGTTAAACTTGAACCGATAACCCCATTTCTTTTCGTTTTTAATTAATTTGTCTATTAAAATATTGATTACTATGTTAAATATTATTGGAGAAATACAACAGCCTTGAAATAAACCAATGTTGTAATTTAAGGGTTTGGAATGATTTTCATTTGTAATTATGGAAAATTTTAATTTTGAATAATATGATGCAATCATGTTACTAACTAACGTTGGAAAGTTATACCACCTTAGCGCGAACATCATCAGTTCATGTCGTACCGACCCGAAAGCATTTTCTAAGTCTATCCAACATACCGTTATTTGTCTTTCACCAATTCTGGCATCTTTAAGGCTTTCCGATAGTAACGTGTTATGTTCGAGGCATCCAGAAATGCCAGGCAAAAACCCTTTCTGGTGATTAGGCCCGAAATATTTGTTATTTATCATGAATTGCGTCATTTTCGTTTGTAAAAAGGAAAAAAATATTTTTGATATTGTGTTTGTAAGAGCTATCGGTCTAGTGTCCCTAGGATCCGAGACATTGTCACGTTTGGGAATGAGGACAAAAAGAGCATTTCCGAAAGTTACCGGTGTTTGTCCTCTTGACCAGATTTTACCGAATATATTCAATAGATGTTTATGAATCGACGGACATTTTTTATAAACTATATAAGGGATACCATCCGGACCTGGTGCTGACTTAGATGGTTTCTTTTTAATTATTTTATTGATTTCCTCCAAAGTTGGAGGGTTGGCATGAAAGTCTATGGAAGGACTCTCAGGTTTTCGTTCGTTGGGATCCCCATACAGCCTTTGATTTTTTGGCACTTCGTATGTGCTTTTATAATAATCAAAAATTTGCTCGTTGGTCAAGAGAAGCTTACCTTTTTCGTCTTTGAAAATGTTTTTGGAGTACTTAAAAGGATTTTTGTCAAAGTCTACTTCGTGTTTTGCCCGGTCAAAGCTATCACGGTTTTTTGTTATTTGTTGTGATATGCCTTGTATTAATTTAAGAATTGACCTTAATGCCCTAGACAGTTGGTGACTAAGTTGGTTGTCGCCCATGGCTTTGGCCCTACGAAGATTCTTTATGAGGTCTCTTTTTTTCCTTCTCATTTTCAATTTAAAACTGTTTTCTTTATTCTTGTGAGCATAACGATTCGAAGGTGGATAGTGCTCATTGAAGTAATCAAAAATAGTGTTTTGTAGTGTCTCTACTTGCGCGTCGAGTACCTGGTTTGAGCCCGGATGCTCTAACAGGTCCGCTATATTTTGGTCGTGTATTTTCCATGTTGATTGTTTAATATTGGGAATGCTAAGACGCGTCCTGATGGTCATGGACTCCTGGTGATTCGCATTCAATGGCTCACCATGGGATATATGAGGGTAAACTCTATCCGAAGTGATAACTGAAGATATTACCGGCGATTGCCGCGCTTCAGCACCATCGTGTGTTTTGAGATGTTTAATGAACCAGGCTCGTCTTTTGTAAATTTTCCCGCACGTAGGGCATTTCAATTCCGTTTTCGCGCCGTTTTCGTCGTTAATATCAACCGATGGACAGTTCTTCCGCCCCTCCTCTCGGACTGTCCCAGGGGTATTTTTCTTATTTGGACTTTTAGCTTTGAACGAAATTCCCGGGCTTGGCTTGCTAGGCCGTCGCCCTCGGCTGTCTTTCCAACAGTCATCTGTCTTTCCAGCTGCCATCTGTCTTTCCAGCGTCATCTGTCTTTCCAGCGTCATCCCGTCTCTCCGGGCTGTCAATTAAAATGAGACGAAGCTTCTTAGCATTCCATGGATTCACCGTGCGGGTGCCGGGCCCATCGCGTTGCAGGAAAAGGAGCGCAAACAATGCCTGGGACTTGCGACCCAGGTGTAGGTTTAAGGGGCCCCTTTACTATGCGCATACACGCTCACCTTCACTGTTCACGCTCCTCTCCCTACCTAACCAAATATCGTAAGAACCTACTAAAGCTGCCTTTGAAATACGTTCCAGAAATGAACTGATGATCGTTCTAGAAAGGCCGAGATCCTTAAATAAATTGTAGAGAGATTTTGCTGTTATACCTCTCGCTCCTACTTCTACAGCGTACAAATTAACTATAAATTTATTCCTGATCAGTTCGTTACACAGTTCGTAATACTTGTTAAGCTTAAATGTATGATCTTTGGGTATGTTTGTTTCCCAGGGTACAGTAAGCTCCACAAGTATAACGCGCCTTAGTTGTTTTGAATACAGGAATAAGTCCGGCCTAGATGACGAAACACAAACATCCCCGGGGATTTTGTATTGCCTTTCATACGTGTCCATCATGAGAGTCCAATCAGGAGACGCGTCCAAGATGGAATAAGGTTTTAATTTAGATTTTTTGGACGAACCTGCCTTTACGAACTCTATTGATTTTTTGGTGGTTGTTATACCCCTCTGCGCTCTTGCTACAGAAAGACTAACCGCTTCTCGTATGATTTCTAATACTTTATCGTGGCGACGCGAGTATTTACCTCTATTTAATAGTACCCTACACCCTACTAGCAAGTGTTTCGCGGTTCCTACTGCCTCCCCGCAGATGTTGCAAGATTTTTCGGTGGCTTTGCCCCATCTTACTAAGTTACTTTGATCTGGGAGAGTCATTTGGAATGCATTAAGATAAAATTTTAATAATGCTGGGGACCAATCATGAAGCAGGGTGCGCCATCTCAAAGCTAGCGGAATACAAAAATCTCCTATGGTCACCCATTCATTTTGCAATTCTAGGCTCATCGCGTGCAACCGGTAATTATCGTTTTCATCTTGCCGAATAAAGGATTTTGTTATTTCTAAGTCTTGTTGTTTCCTACTTGATCCTAACCCTGATTTATTTGTTTGAGCACCTATCATAAATTGTTTATAGAATTGAAGTCGTGACTCTAGTTCTGCGGCAATTTTATCTTTTGGGAGAGACGTTATAGTATCATCGTTCGATTTTGAGATGATATGTCTTTTGGTCACTCTTAGGTGTTTATAGAGTTCCGATGGTTTCTTTAATTTTAACCCAAAATTGTGTCGGTCTCTAAATAAGGTAGAAGAGTCCGCTGGATGCGCTAACCCGAGCCATGACTTCAATGTCTTTATGACGCTTGCATCTAACTTCAACAAAAGGGTCTTATTGATATCGTAAACGAGGAAAGGCCAATTTAGACGAGATGTTAAGTAATTATCGTATATCCAAGTCTTTTTGATGTTACTTATTGGTTGATTGTCTACCTTTTTTAGATCATTCAAAAAGCTATCGACTATTATATCTAACGATGGAGTGCGCCCTTGGTAATCGATTTTTTTGCCTAAGAATTTGAACGGAGCTGCGTCGGTAATTGTAGTAACGCACTTACCGCCTATTATAAGACCCGGATCGTAAGAGGTATATCTGGTGTTCCGCCTACCCAGACATAGACTGTAGCATTTATTTGGTTTTGTCCTCAATCCATCCGTCCAAGCACAGAAATCCTCCACAACATTTAAAAGTAGCTGACATTGTTTTGGATTACGTGTCAGTATCGCGAGATCGTCTGCGAATGCTAGTATGGATTCTGTATATTTATTGTTAAACTTGAACCGATAACCCCATTTCTTTTCGTTTTTAATTAATTTGTCTATTAAAATATTGATTACTATGTTAAATATTATTGGAGAAATACAACAGCCTTGAAATAAACCAATGTTGTAATTTAAGGGTTTGGAATGATTTTCATTTGTAATTATGGAAAATTTTAATTTTGAATAATATGATGCAATCATGTTACTAACTAACGTTGGAAAGTTATACCACCTTAGCGCGAACATCATCAGTTCATGTCGTACCGACCCGAAAGCATTTTCTAAGTCTATCCAACATACCGTTATTTGTCTTTCACCAATTCTGGCATCTTTAAGGCTTTCCGATAGTAACGTGTTATGTTCGAGGCATCCAGAAATGCCAGGCAAAAACCCTTTCTGGTGATTAGGCCCGAAATATTTGTTATTTATCATGAATTGCGTCATTTTCGTTTGTAAAAAGGAAAAAAATATTTTTGATATTGTGTTTGTAAGAGCTATCGGTCTAGTGTCCCTAGGATCCGAGACATTGTCACGTTTGGGAATGAGGACAAAAAGAGCATAATATAATATAATATAAATCCTGCAAATGATTCAACAACTTAAGTTCCACATATTTTGATCCACTAAAAACTCTTGAACGTTATAATAAGCTTTATTTAACAATAAACTTTTGATTTTAGATTTAAAACTAAGAAATGGAAGGTCTAAGATATCTTGTGGAACTTTATTATATATGCGTATACTCAAACCCATGAAGGATTTATTAACTTTTTGAAGCCGAAACTTTGGCGTTACGAGTTTGTTTTTATTTCTCGTATTTATCGCGTGCCTGTCACTGTTTTTATATATAATAAAATACCGTAAGATAAAATACTGTGAAAATAACTAAAATAAACAAGTCGAGCCGTATTTATGTCCGTTAATTGTCTAACTTTTCTAATTGCAAAGACGGCGGAGCTGAGTTTGGCTGCGAGTGTTGAGAGATGGGGGTTCCACTGGAGCTTTCTATCTAATGTTAAACCTAAGAATTTTGTTGAGTCAATCAATTCTAACACTTCATTGTTAAGGAGCAAGTTACAATTTTTACTTTTTACATTAGGAAGTGTAAACTCTACGCATTTAGTTTTCTTAGCATTTAACACTAAATTATTAATTTCGAACCAATGCAGGACTCGTGACAAAGTACTGTTTACTTCGTCATAATTAATCCTATCACGCTCAACTTTAAAAATAAGCGAGGTGTCATCAGCAAAAAGTACAATGTCACACAGACCCTTAACAAAAAAGGGCAAGTCATTAATATAAAGTAAAAACAAAAAGGGGCCCAGAATAGATCCTTGCGGAACACCCATCTTTAGGTGAGAACCAGACGATTTAGAATTATTTACGTAAACTGTCTGGATTCTTTGATTCAGGTAAGAGGCAATAAGATCAACCGCAGCGCTACGTACACCGTAGTGGTTTAGTTTGCGTAGTAACGTCCGATGGTCCACACAATCAAAGGCTTTGGACAAATCGCAAAACACCCCAATTGCATTCTGCGACTTCTCCCACGCGTCGTAAATGTGCTTAAGAAGCGCAGCACCCGCATCAGTCGTTGATTTGCCTTTGGTGAAACCATATTGTTCACTATGCATTATCCCACTGCTATACATAAACTCTGAAATCTGATTTAAAATAATTTTCTCGAAGACCTTACTCAAGGTCGGTAAAACCGAGATAGGCCTATAATTTTCGGGATCCAATCTATCGCCACTTTTAAACAAAGGAACTATTTTACTGTTTTTCATCAAATCGGGAAATATACCGGTTTCGATACATTTGTTAAAAATAAGGGATAATTGAGGGGCAATATCATTTATAATAGTGCTAAGCAATTTAACTGACATACCCCAAAGATCACCGGTTTTCTTCAAATTTAAGGTTCTAAATGTGTTAACTGTTTCATCTGATGAAACAGGTTTAAAAGCAAAATATTTATTATTGACTTTAACATTTTTGTTCAATTCCGCGATTGCAACAGATGATGAGGAATTTAAATTACGTGTGACTGTTATTGGGATTTCAGTAAAAAAGGTCTCAAAAACAGCCGCCACCTTTGATTCTTTATTTATTTCAATATTATCAATTTTTAACTTTATAGGTCCATCGGGAGCCCTAGATTTTCCAGTAAAACTAGATAAAACATCCCAAGTTGCCTTTATTTTATTTTATCTTATTTTATTATTATTATTTTTTTTTTTTTTTTTTTTTTTATTACTATTAAAATACCATATTTTACAGTTTCTATTAAGAAATGCTTTATGGAAGCCTTTCGGTGCTCGACCAAATGAATCAAAATATTGGCCGATTTTGTTTTTGTCTACATGTATGGCTACCCAGTGAGAACCTGGCTGAGTATCATAATCTAGATTGCTTACTAAAAATGTAGGGGCTTCAATATGTATCGGCAATCTGTTAGCAGGAAATACATTCATTTGTAACAATGGATTAATCCTATTTAAGCATTCCTGAATTTGTAGGGTATTCATATTTTAGAATAGATAACACGTGCTCTATCATGCATAGACATGTAGTGAATAGTTAGGTATCTTAAAACATGTCTTTATAGTAAGGAGATTATGTACAGCAAGCAATGCATACGCTAAATCGTTGGAATTTATAAACTAGTTACTAACGTTGAAATACCAAAGAAATAGTTTTAAGGAATTTTGAATAGAAAAAACCATTACTTATCAGGTTTTACTCATAAGTCAACAATGTAATGTTTCGTTTAGAGTTATCGTTTTACGATAATAGTAAGCACTTACTATCGCTATATAAGTCCAAAACGAAAGAGGACCACCACATAACAGTAGTCGTCTACGTGCAGTACAGTGTATCCAAGTTACAAGTTATTGTGTGGTTACATTAAATTTCTTTGGGGTCGCCATGGAGGTAAGCTAACTATTTTTAAATATTTATTCGTGTTGTATTTCTTTCAATATGTCTTACATGGATCTAATCACTTTTAATCTAGTGCGTGTGTTATTTTTGTGCTTAAAATGAATTTATTATTGTTACAGAATAAATTTGAAGAAAATACATTCAAAGATTATTATTACAAAACCCTATCGGATGATAGCAACGATAGTCTTATGATTGCCAGAGATTCGTCAAAACTTAAAGCGAAACGTTGAGAAGAAGACCGGCTTGACGACTTGTTCAAGTTAGCTACTAACAAAAGGAAAAAGCAGTGCTCGTCTGTATCGCGAGCGCAAGCAAATGGAGGCGTAGCATTCATATCAACAAACAGAGAAGATGCGGCCTCATCATCTCACTTGATAAAAATAGAAGTGTATGATATGAAGAAACTTGCCAACGTGCCACAAGAACAACATTGGAAGAATGCAAATATTAGATTGAAATATTTTACCAACGATACTAACCAACACATGGAAACTATCAACAAGATAATTTACAGTATAACGAAAGAAATAACACAAACAGATAATTGTAAAAAAATGTGTTTCAATAATAACAATTAACGATATGAATGTTTAGATTTTTTTACCACACAAAAACTGTTACTTGAATACAGTGTTTTAATGTAATAAGGTATTATAAAAAATAAAGGCTTTAAATTCATTTTATCATTTTATTTACAAACAATAGGGACAACTTAACCTAAAATACAATAGAAAATCTTAACTACTATAATCTACGATTACATTGCGATTCTTATCTATTTCAATAACATTATCGAATTCAGCATAAACAATACAGTTTATAGTTTGCGTTAGAGAAGATTCAAAATGAACTTCTAATCTTACACTACCATTCCTTATCAAATTCCAATGACTTGAGGAGTTAGCTGATAAATCAGGTGTTAAGTCAAAAGCTAAAAGACAATAACCATTCGCATATTGTTCTCTAGATATTCCATTGCTCTCATTTAAAAAATGTATTCCTGTTCCAGAGACTAACGAATGGTAAGCTGAAGTGAACATGTTACTTTCAAATGATGGTTGCAATGCTTTAGAAGGTATTTGCTGACCGTCAACGTATAAACAAAATGAACTCATCTGATAGTTCTTGAAATTAAAAGGATTTTTAACAAGAGTACCATTGAACGCTGCATTATTGATAAATCCAACAATACATCTTTTTGGAATTTGCCCAAGAAAGATATTATCCAGAGTTTTTCCTTGAACACCTGAAGGTATAGTTAAAACTTTAACTTCAGCACGGGTAATAGGATACTTTGCTGTTGTAGAGGCTAAAACTTTTTGATGTGCAAGTAATACAGTTGGATTAATTCTGGCTCTACGAATTATGAGAGTAGCATCCGAAATACATACTTTTAACTTAAATCACTTGAAGCTGCCATCAAATTAAAGGTTTCTCTAGATCTTACTAATTTAACAGACATATCAACCCCATTTATCAAAAATTTTTCTTGATTGAATAAATCACCATGTAAATGTCCAATCATTTCAACTTCTTTGCTTTCGGCTATAAGCTCTTGACGTTTTGTAAATCCTTTGTTGGCTTCGTCGGTTGATTCCATCTTTTCAGAAGTATCTTCATACCAAAGACCGCAAGTCAGGTGAGACGTTTTAGCGGCCGGGGTATAATTAAGTAATGTCTCTATATATGAACGGTAACCATATGTGTTATTAGGAGGTGAAATAAGTTTTTGATTTAAATAGATATCAAGCTGACTGAAAAGTGAATGCAACCAATTATTAACTGGAGCCACAACTGCTGATGAATTAACTTTTGTAGAGTCTTGATTTATAACTTTTGCTTTTATGTATATCAGCGTGTGAGATAAATCCATGTAATCATCACCAGTTCCCGGTACTTGGAACTCTATAGGTCCATCATCAGCAAGTGAAGAAATTGGTTTGTAATGTATCCATGACCCATTTTCTATACTAGTTTGAGTAGAGGGCAAGGCAAACAAATCTAATTCGGACTTAATACATTCACAGGAATGGTTATGTAAAAATGACATTTTAATTTTTAAGAAAAAATGTCTTTAGTTACTTGTTTAGTAAATTTCTTGCTCTTATTAACTTTCCCGTTGGCGGTAGGCGATGAATTGAATGAAGTCAGACGTTTTCTCTTCGTTATATATCCTGAACCGGACATATTAATGCGGTCGATTTTAGCATCTGCCTTTCTTTTCAAATTGGAGCCTGCTTCCTTTAACCGTGATTTAACAGCTTCTTCCATAGATCTAGAGGCCACCATATCAGATAAAAGTCCTACACCAGCGTTTAAAGCTTCTTTAACGATAGCTCGAGCACCACTAGACAGTAATGGAAAAACACATCGAAACAACCCTCCTAAGAAGCTACCAATTCCGTGACCTCGTTGATACGGGACTCCCTTATAAATAACTCCAATACCAGATCCGGCTTGGTGAGAATAATAATGTTCATAAGGACAAATAATTTTATCACTGTGAGAATACATGATTATAATTTTCTAAAATGGAGTTTAATACACACTGTTCCAAACTGATATGGTATTTTTTGACCGGTGCTTGTTCTTATATCTATCTCAATTGTATCGAACTCTCTTCGCATTACTGGCAAGTAGTGAGGTGGTGAAAATACATGCATTTTGTTGGCTCCGTAAATATACTTAGATGGGTCTAATGGTATTATTCTTAATAAGGGTGTCATAACATCTCCAACTATCTGTGGTTCAATAATATCGCAGTAAATAAACAACTGTGGTGGCAAACCCAAATGAAGATTAGCTGGACATTTTCCTAGTCCTTTTTCTACTAGATTCTTATTTGGTTCGAACCCAAGTTGAAGCGATAGCTGAGTTGATAAGGATAATGATTTTATATTTTTGTCCATTACAACAACATGAACATACTTTGATAATTCATCATATCGAAATTTTACTTGTTCATTTATATTGTTTAAGGCCGTCAATATATGGTTAATATTATCATAGTTTGTTGCTGGAATATGTTTTTTGTAGTAAACGGTTGAAGTACCTATTTCATTGGGCATTTCCATTGTTTTAGTCACATATACCATACTTTCTTGTTCTTGCACAGTAAACATTGTACACGGATATTGAAACTCAACGATACCAACATCCCACGTTCCTTCGAGTACTATTGGTTTCGGTAACTTTGTTGCAAAGCGTGTTGTCGTATTGTTAGGAAAGTACTCCATTGAACTGTTACTGAGTAAAGTTAAATAAAAACTTATTTTCGTCATATTTGTTTTAAATTTGAGGCTAAAACCCAACTGTTAAATTTATCTGGATAAACTTTCCACTTGACTAACACTTCCTTTCTGTTTCCAGAGAAGCGTGAACGAATTATTTTATCTATTTTATAATTTAAAGTCACCACTTTATGATGACACCTCATATGACACCTCATATGTTACCTTTTGTAATTCTCTTTCATAAAACGTTCCTACTATCGGCTTTTTTACTAAATCTGTCAGTGTGTAGACCACCCATGGAGAACGATCTACAATTGATGAAATAATGAATATTTCATCACTCCAATTAGATTCATATCCCTTTTGAAACATATGTTTAAATTTAGTTATTCTGACATAATCTCCTACATTAAATTTTGGCTGTGAAAGGTATGAAGTTTTTGTATCTTTTGTTTTCCTATCATATAAATTTCTCCAAACTGTCATTATATTCCCTGAGCTAACATCGCTAGGACTCATTTTTATACTAGAGTGACGACTATGATTATATGCATACATTAAATCTTGTAAAACATCTATGTACCTGTAAGTGTTCCTGTGAGTAAAATATCGCCATATTTGTATTTTTAAAGTCCTTTGAAATCTTTCAACAACACTAGCCTTAATGTCAGGATTATTTGTAGTATAATAACACAGGCACACAAAAAAAAAAAAACATCATGAACCAGAGGGGAGACCCCATTATTCTTAGGTTTTTGGGATCGCTGAAACCGAATATGACAATAAAAACTAATTTTAAATGCCCGTTTTCCCGCTAGCACCCCCTTATTACCTCTTAAGAGGTGAAAATTGAAATTTTTGTATAAAATCAAGATAGATGTGTATTTCTACGTTTTTTGGGATGCTGAAACCGAAAATGATAACTAAAAATAAATTCATGGCCACTATCACCCCCTTACCACCCTTTACAGGGAGTGAAAATTTAAATCTTTGTATAAAATCAAGAAAGATGTGTATTTCTACGTTTTTTGGGATGTTGAAAACGAAAATGATAACTAAAAATTAATTCAAGACCTCCATAACCCATTAACACTTTCTTACTACCCCTTATGAGGAATGTCTATGGAAGGAATTTCTGTTTTTTGGTATGATGAAACCGAATATGACAACCAAAAATGAATTGTTTAACAAATTAGTTTGAGGTTACTCTTAGCTCTTATATTAGAAATTCAAATGCTTTATCGATCAGAAGTATCTGATATATATTCATGATTTAATTCTACTCTTAGCGTAACTCAGGAACAACGGCGTGGACGTAGTAGATTTCTGTTCCCTTTTGGGGTGCTGGATTAAAGTGAGTCCCCTTGTCTCTCACTATTCAGCGTCTACCTGTTTCTACGATAACGAACTCTCTTGTTTTCAAAAGAGCTTCTAAGTGGTTTCCTTTTATTGGCTCTTTTCTGTTCTGGCAAATCTTTTTTTAAATTCCAACAGTAGTCTGCTAACATATTGACATCCCTTTTACCCTGATAGCGCTGTTCCATTGTCTTAAGATCCTGAAGGAACCTTGCGCCTCACTGTAGTCTCCAAAATTGTCAGGAAAATAGTCCCTTCTATTTCGGAGGAATAGAATTAGGTTCAGCATCTTTTAAGCGTTTTACAAGACTGCCGGATGGATAACAGTATAAGTAGAATTAAATAGAAAACAAAAAAAAAAAAAACAAAATATGAAAAAACTTGTTAAGAATAGGACAAAAATCATGATTCAGTCTTAGCATCATAATAACAAATATATGTATACAATGAGGTTACCAAATACTTTATAATCATTTTTTGTCTCAGCATCTTGAAAAACATAGAAATTCACATCCACCTTGATTTTATATAAAAATTGAAATTTTCACCCACCGTAAGAGTTGGTGAGGGGTGTTAATGGGTGATAGAGGTCTTAAATTTATTTTTAGTAATCATTTTAGGTTCCAGCATCCTAAAAAACGTAAAAATACACATCTATCTTGATTTTATAGAAAAATTGTAATGTTCACCCCCTGTAAGGGGTGGTAAGGGGGTGATAGTGGTCATGAATTTTTTTTTAGTTATCATTTTCGGTTCCAGCATCCCAAAAAATATAGAAATACACATCTATCTTGATTTTATAGAAAAATTGAAATTTTCACCCCCTGTAAGGGGTGGTAGGGGGTGATAGTGGTCATGAATTTATTTTAGTTATCATTTTCGGTTTAAGCATCCCAAAAAACGTAGAAATGCACATCTATCTTGATTTTATACAAAAATTTCAATTTTCACCCCTTAAAAGGTAGTAAGGGGGTGCTAGCGGGAAAACGGGCATTTAAAATTAGTTTTTATTTTCATATTCGGTTTCAGCGATCCCAAAAACCTAAGAATAATGGGGTCTCCTCTCTGGTTCATGATGTTTTTTTTTTTTGTGTGCCTGTGTTATTAATATTCTTGGTTTTAAAGTAACGTTGTAAATCTTTGGAAACGAACTCCGTACCTTTGTCGGACTGTATATGAGTAGGGGTACTGTTCGCTTCTTCAAATATACTTTCAAAAGATTTTTTTATAGTTTGAGAATTTTTATTTTTTATTGGTATAGCATAAGCATACTTAGAAAAAACATCAATAACACAAAGTATGTAATTATAGTTGTCATTATATTTCACATAAGTCTCATATCACTTAAATCAACTTGCCAGAGTTCGTTAAAATTTGATAAAACATACTTATTTATAGGAAATTTTCTATTATTGGAGCGTATATGTTTCTTGAGACTGCAACCAATTTCTTACTTCATTTTTATTCATATATTTATTCATAACTTTAGTTAATTTTTCAATGCTACTATAACTAGCACGGTGCGATGGATTATATTAAATTTCGTTAATCCGTTCTAGTGGATTGATTCTATCGTTATCTAGTAGGGAGTCCATTTTTCCCAGTCAAGTTTTTTATGGATTTTTTTATTCACAAGTTTGTTTGAAGGAGTAGAATATTCTTCATCCGATGAGAGATCGCCAAAGTGTCTTAATTTCAATTTGTTTATAAATTCAACTCTCTTTGGATTACCTAAGTATGTGAGTGGTATTTTTATTTCATGTAACGCCTTTGCAAAGTGTTCCCAATCTATTGGATCATCTCTTTTAAGTGGTCTTAGTAAATCATTAACCAAGTCTACAATATTGCTTCCCGAAATACTCTTGTTATCTATGATAATCGTACCATTCTCATTCCAACGAATTTTATTTTTACTTAAAGATATTAAAGGTAACAGAGTTTCACCTTTTTTCACATACGTTTTTGGTATATGACTCAGTATTTGATTTGTTGAATAAAGAGGATCAATTTCCGATGCTGGTTTAAATTCAAGGTTTTCATCCTTCAATGCTTGGTTAAAGATTCAGTCTCGGAATCTTTAGTATCAATTCCATCATTTATATTCGTTTCCATGTTCATTTCATTATTAGCCATTATTGGTAATTCAATAGGCCGTCGATTTTCTTCATTGAAATGTAAATATCTCTGTAAAATTTGTAAGTAAAGAATACATTTCTTTCTGTCATCCATATTGCTATTTAAAATAGTTTTCATCTCACCATCTAATCTAGATGTTGGATTATCATCATTATTATGGTGATTTAACTTTTCAATAACACTTGGTTCAATTAGTATCATTTTTTTAGCATGTTGCATTTTACAATCTGTTAGTTTACAGAAGCGATTGAACAATTACACTCAAAATTGAACCTAATATTATTGGTAAAAATGCACCACCTTTTTGAATAATTATCCTCTTCCTTAATTTATTTGCGCCTTTTTTGACTAACTTGCGTAGAACAGATTTATATTTTTGTAACTTTTTCTTATGTTTATCTTCGAGGGGTACTTTCCCTTGCAAAACGTTATGAATACACTCACAAATACAGTTTATCTCATCTTCATCACAAGGTTTTAACAAAGCTGCTCTATATTTTGGTTTGAGCTTATGCAATGCTAACAATAAGTCTTTATGCGTGTTGACACTTCGGGACATTATTTATAAATGATTGGAATTTGTTGGTTATCAGCGTATTTAAAACCCTTTGTAGGTACATATACTTGACAGTAACCATCCGAAGGAAAAATTTTTGTTTTTATACGACATATATCGCTTGTACCTTGCTTTAAATCGATCATTAAGTATCCATGAGCTTCTTTTGTTGCATCTCTGTAAGCATCTTCAAGGAATTTTGTATTTTCTGGTAATATTTGTCGTGCCAAATGTCGGATTTGAGTTTTGTGTCGAGGATTTTTGAAATAAATCATATAACTAGAGTTTAAAGAAATATCTCTTTGTCCCTTGCCTTGATGAAAGAGATTTTGTGTTATGTAAAATACGCTTAAGTTTCTATGATGACTACCCTTAGTGAATATGTTAGGCCCAAAGACCGAAAACGCTCAGCGGACGGAAAAAACGGCCACAACGCATTCTGGCTGTCGTCAAATGCGCAGAACGCGTTTTGGCTGCTATTAAACGCTCGCAACGCGTTCTGGCAATTGTCGAACGGCCAGAACGCGTTTTGTCATTCGTCAAGCGCTCAGAACGCCACGGCCAACATGGCGGCCAAATCGAAAAGTCGTAGAACAAAAAAGTCTTAGTTTTTGATGTACTTCAATCCCTGAAAGTTTGTACAAAATCGGTTGAAACTACGAACATACACACAAACAGACAAAGTACTTTCAAGAAATCTTCGATAGAGGCGCCAGTCAAAATTTTCAAAACGTCATATCTCATCAACCGGTGGTCGCATTTTAGCGTTTTTGAGCCTGTTGGAAAGGTCTCGACGAGAACCTTTAAGGTGGAAATAAGGTGATTTTTTAAGGTGGAAATAAGGTGATTTTATACTGGTGCGGAGCCAAAAACTAAATTTTAGTCAAATTTTTTTTTTTAGAGGTGGAGGCGGTGGGTATATTGCTAAGTGTGTGTGTTGCACTTTGACTAAACAGATTTTATTATTCTTTTTGAGCCCAAATTTGTAGTAAAATATTTAAAAATAATGCAAACAAAGTTTAACTGCATCACTGAACGTAGTATTATTTTTATCTCATCGCGTCTTTTACTATAAATTAAGTCGTTTATATTTAAAAAAAATACTTAAGCAGCACATAATAATTTAATATAATAATTCATATAAGAACTCTGTACTTAATAATTAAATATTGCTGTTAATTTAATTAAGTAATAATAGCACAAGTCAGTAGTTAGTAGTGCAAGTGAAACACCAATTTAATTGTGTTTGTAAGCAACACTGGTACATTCAGAGATGTCACAATAGAACCTTCAACTATCTCATTTACCTTTGTATTTATTATCAATGGTGCTTACATACACAAGAAATCATTTAGTAACTTTAAAATAAAAGATACATATTACGGCCAAATGATCTGTTATGAATTTCAATTTCACTTATAAAGTATTATTAAGTCAATAAACCCAAGTTTGTTAAGCTTCATAAGTTTAAATTAACTTGTTAGAGTCGACTCGTGCAGTCGTGCATCATACACAGTTTACAAACAACCAGATGCCTAGTACTAGTGAGTATAACAATAAAATTACAAAATGACTTGTGTGTTTTTTTGATCTGAAATAAGAAAAGCGAAGGATTAAGATGAATTTTGTGAGTGCAAGTGCAATTTATAAAAAATATATCAAATTATTCGCTGAAATATTTACAAGCTGTCTTTAAATATTAACCAAAAGGGTATTTCATTAAATTCGGTTTTCTTGTACATTGAAGATCTTTTAAAAAGCGTACGTTCATGAAGTCGTTGTAACAAATTCATTGCCATCTTCATGATACCGTCTACAGTACCAACGATTTTGGGTTCATTACAACAATGGAGAAGTGATTATATTATATTTGGACTAATATTCTATTAACATCAATAAATTTTATTTCCTTTGATTACACAAACGTATGAAGAAACATCAGACTCCAATTGCAAAGTGTAACACGTCTGTGTGAGAGTGTGTCACGGAGAAGAATGTCAAAGAAACACAAAGGATATTATAAATAGTATCCATGGAGTTACTTAAAATTATTTAATTATATCGACTGTTGACTTACAATCATTATTATTAAAGTATAACCAAATTAAGCGTGTACTCAGGGAAGATTGTAACAACTGACTATTTTGCATATCAGAACAGTTCAGATAAAACAAATTCTATTGGCCAAGTTTGTTTCTTTCTTACTTTAATTTTTTATTTTTATTTTTTCATAATATTATCTATACTGGTCAATAACTTTTAGTATCATTATTATAATTCTAATATATTTTAAATTTTTCTTAATTTATTCCACTTAATATTAAAGATGGTTTTCAGTAAAGTACTCACATCTGTAGTGTTTAAGTCATTGCTCATTAGTTTTTTTATCCTTAACCTTGAGGTACGAATATATGAGAACTTGTAATGATTATGGAACACTATTTCATTTGATATTCTGAACCAAAAAGCTGTTAAATTAAATTCGATACTTAACGAATCAATTTAACTTTTGAACAGTCAGTTAAAGTCAGTGCGTCAGTTCTAGCATTGTCATTGTAAATGTGTTCTGTTAAGTTTAACAACTTTAATAAGAGAGAAGTTAGCCATTGCAGTTATTAAATTTACAAAAGTATTTATTTACAAAAAAATACTATTAAATAGGATATATAAATAGATCATAATTTTAACATAAGTCATAACTTTTTAAAGACTATGCAATTGTATTGCTTATTTGAAGTTCCACTTTTAGTTATATTTTTTAGGTAGTTTAAATAGTGATTATAATTAGAAGAACAACGACTTTTATACACACAATATATTTTATATGATATATGAATATGAAAATGATATACAATATATAGTATCAACTACACCAAAGCTAGCCACGCAAGAATACTAAATAAAAACAAACACTTACAAAACAAATAATTTACATTTATTTGTTCAGTTGAATATGTTACAATAGTTACACACCAGCGTGTAACTATTGTAACAACAGATGGCACTGATTATAATGCATCTATATTATATTATTATATTTAGGACAAAAAATAGATTTTATATTAAGACCAATTATAAATATTTATACTTTTATATTAATTAAACATTTTTTAATAAGTATCTGGTTCGTGGAGACAATGATGGCAGATATAAAACAGAGTCTTAGTGAGAAAAGTTCAGCATTGTTACGTTTGAACCCGGGTTATTCGCATTGTTCGAGTTGTATTGAACTGAAAATTTTGAACTTATATTGAATTTTAATCAATTTACGTACCGAAAATTTCAGGGAAGCTTGTAACTTATTACAAAGGATTATTCTTAAATTTTCCTCAATTTACATATTGAAAATTTCAGTGCAGCTGCCAATTTCTATAGACGATTCTTGTAAAGTAGATAGTAAGTAATATTATATATGAGATATGTTTTTCACAGTCAAGAGTCTTTTTTATTGTATAGGAGGTCAAATGAGCGTGTGGGTCACCGACGATAACTGATCACCGCCCACGAGCTCTTGCACCATGCGGGGAGTCGCGAGAGTAGCCGGCCTTGGAGGACAGTATACGACTTTTTTGAAGGTTCTATGTCAAATCGATCCGGGAACACCGCCGAAGGAACGTGGAAGATAGTTGCTTGAATACCGCACAGTAGATGATCGCCACGCATCCAGGTGGTACGGATGGTACTGCAAGAGATGACCTGCTGTGCGGTGTGCGGTGATGGTGACAAATCAAATATCTCTTTGGCACACTCCCCATTGTAAATGTAGTAGAACACGTACAAAAAACCTATATATGTACGTAATGCAAGATTTGATCATGTTTAGTTATCTGTATATTAAAGGATACTTGAAACTTGAGTAGAAGACAGTGTGGCGGTGTAGTTAGAATCACTTCCACCCCATAAAGAAATATATAAAAATAATATAAATATGTAATAAAAATGTATGTATGTAATGTATGGAAACGTTCTTGTCTGTCTGATATATGTATTTAAAACCAAATTCAGTAATCAACCAATAATATTTTTGGTATTTTCACAAATATGTATTACTCGTTCAAATATACATAGATTAATTATTGTGTGAGGTTTCAGTGATATACACTTCGCTCCGGAACTAATTTCACGCTACTCCGATTATGTGGAACGCATTCAACATATTACTGTATATATATTGTACTAAAATACAAAAGGTTTGTATAGAAATTGGTGTTCTTTGTAAATTATATGTATAGGTTTTATTTGTTGTAAAATTTACTAAAATACGAAAGGCTTGTGCAAATTTAACTACAACTTTTATTAATTAGTAGTGTAGGTTTTGTTTGCTGTAAAGTCTAAAAATTAAATACTAGTTATTCGTTTAATAATAAATAGCAAATCGGATTTACACATTATTATACTTATACTCGTCATAATTATTAAATGAATTACAAATCAATTAGACAACTTTGACGACTTTAAAGAAAAAAAATAAACAAGGTTATCTTCCGTATTGTTCTGAAATTAATTGTGTTATGTTGGGCTTCCGGATTCTCTCACTCACCGACCAAACATAACCAAATGAATCTGGTTACTACACGTCGGTCTTCCATAAGAGGAGAGGAGAGATCCTTACCCGGTCGAGCCAGCCCAATACGAGCTGCAGTCAGATAACTAGGATAACAGCTAGGCTCTACCATTGTTTTTAAATAATAGCAACAGTATAATGAGAATGTAAGAAAATCTATTTTTAATAAATTAATTCGAAAATTATAATGTTTGTTTTTCATTTACCAAAAAGAGTATCTCAGAGCACACATAATAATAATAAAAAATTGACAAATATGCGAGATAAATATTTAATTTATTAATTTAATTTCATATTACATTATATTGGAGATTATAAAGCAGCGCGTGTAGCGAAGTGTGCCCGTTTCTTCCGGTCATACTACAGCTTGGTAAGAATGCTGTAATGTGTCCAGCGGACATCCGGATTTCTGCTATAGGTCGCATTTCTCAACAGATTCAACGAGAGTATTCGACAATTACTTTAATTTTTATCAGTTGATATTTTTCTGTAACACAGACATGGGTAGATGTTAAAACCTAAAAAATCATATATTACCCTTGAAAAGAAATGTATAAATATAATAAAACTATTTTATTACTCTCAATAGGAAACAACTCTCTTTCTCTCTTTTGGTCCGAACAACTTTTTATCCAATAAATATGTAATGGGACGGCGGTCCGAGGGTTAGAAAATAATGAATGTGAAAGTGTCAATTTCATTGGTCATAACAAATGGATTAGTTTACAGCCCACAGCGCCAGCTAATATTCTAGCTAACCCGGGGCTATTCAACTTTATATTTAACGTCGCCAGTAATAATTTTTATACAAAGACAACATAAATGACTCTTCTAATTTTTTATTTATAGCGATATTTCGATCGCTATTTATAGCGATAAGATTTATAGACCGTTATTAAGAACCATTATTCATTAAACTGAAAAGTGAAATTATATTTTATTTCTTCTTTAAAAAGTAAGTGAATGTATAAAAATGAAAAGGTAATTTAAGAGCTATCTTCAAGTTATCTCAATGATTAACGAACAAAATTAAAATAGCACTGATTTATTGATTTATTACTTTATAAATATATGCTGAGAAGTTATTTTGGTTCTTACTTTGCTTCTTGAAGGAGGCAGTGACCTATTTAACATAATATCATATTATAGTATAATGTATGTTGGACATGCCTCAGAGTGCAGATAATGGATCTAATAAGTATTGTTTCTGTTACTTTTATTTTTTAAAAACTACCTTCTGTTGTCACGGGAGCTGAGAGGGAACATGTGTTTATATTTTTTGTAAAATCTCTTTATGTAATGATAAATAATGCTAGTTTTATAGTTTTACATATAATAGCAGTGCAATAGAAATACAATGATGTAACTAAAAAATTATTTTGATACATTTCGTTTTCAGAAAGCTGTGTTTTATTTAGATAATATTAAAACTGTAGTTTCAGAGTTGAATAAAATAAAAAAACCTTGGTACATTTATAGTATAATATAACATAACATGGTTATATGATATACACAAGTAATGAATATCATATATTATGATTAAATATTAATGTTATATTTTATATCCTAATACTTATAACAATAGTAACGTTTGAACATGCATTATTATTATGAGCTTCAAAACAACAAACATCCCAACCGACGCACCCACTAAATAATTAATTCTGTTCTTATACTTATTCACCACATCTGCTTAACAAAAGCATTGTAACAACAAAATAAATGTAATAAGAACACTAAGAGTATTACATATTATATGTGCTGTATCAATTTATCATTAGTTTGAAAGAAGTCACTCTTGACATCTCCATAGTTCGGGAGGGAGAGAATTGAAAATAACTTTTTACCTTTCTTTAAGGATAATAAATGTTACTATGTAAAATTCCGCTTCAAAAGTAAAGTAGCTACTAAATGTAATCAACATGTATGGAGTTTATTAAACATGTCTATAAAATAATTGAGAATAATTAATTTACAATTTTGATAAAAGATTAGGATTTCGAGAAATTATAGTAATATTTTATTCTATTAATAATACAGATATTAAACATAAAACTTTTATATCAAAATACTCATTACAATATCAAGACAACATTAATAATTACCTTTCATAAGAACACAATGAAAAATATTTAAATAGCTTTTAAAAGTCTTCAATTTATCTTTGTGTTTGGAACAATAGACATGAACTTTGAAACATTAAACTTTCCAAACAGAAAGAGTTTAAGTTTACAATTAATGTTTAATATTAGTATCTGGTACACATTGTTACGTAAGACATGTTATATTTTATGTTGTACTTAGAGGATACAATCCATGTAAAAAGCATTTTAGGAAGAAATGAATAATTGTTAATGTTTAATCTTTTAATACTTTTCTAACCATATATAATATCCATGGTAAATGTTATTAACGTGTTGCTTGTACCGACGTACTGAGTATTGCAATAAACAAAAACACATACAACAAACTGAATATAGACTTAGTTTAAGTTTATAAGTAAGTAAGTAAAGAACAAGAATACAAGCTATTTATTTATTTAAATAACTTTATTGCATACATGTAAGATAAGAAACAGTAAAAAAATAGATAACAAATAATACCAGCAAAGGGCGACCTTATCACTAAAGTGATTTCTTCCAGGCAACCCACACTTACGGACTTAAGCACTAATAGACGGGCTATTGCAATAAAAATACAAATACATAAATAAATTTATGGATACATATAAATATATATATACATATACAAATAACAAATAAACTTAAAAACACATATATATCTATAACACATTACATACATACATAATATATAACAATATCTCCTACAAAAGTGTCTATAATACATAAATATAAATAATAGAAGTAAACTTTATATACGTAAATACATTACAGTGACAGATAGTGTTTTTTGACACGGTCTTTAAAAACTGCTATGGATTGAGATTGTCTTATCTCAATAGGCAGTGCGTTCCACAGCGCAGCGGCTTTTACAGTGAAGGAATCCATGTATTTTTTAGAATTACACGCAGTCATGCGTAGTACGTACTGTCTAGAGGGACGCAAGGTACAATCGTGCTTTATGTACTTTATGTACTTTATGCTCTTACTAAGTTAATATGCCTTACCACCAATGACAACGTTTCCATTTTCCATCAGATGCAATGTAGTCATGCATTAACTAAGACTATATATAAAAAACAATTATAAAATAATTGTATATGTAAAAAATCATTGTACATACATTCAGTTTAAAATAAGAAATAAAAAAATAATTATTTTTTTTAATCTTTGCCGTTGACAATACTTTTGCAAATTATTAAACTTCATAAAAGTCGCAACGGAAATCTCGAAATACCATCACCACTATCAAATATCCGAAAAGGCTTTATGGTTTTATTTAAATACTAAATATTATTCTTCTATTTAAATACTATTCTATTCGGAAATAATAGCCTCGGACGTAGCTGAATAAATTATGTAAACCATACAATTTTTTCTTTATATTCGAAAGAGAAAATTTATTTAGAATATGATTCGAACCAAATAAATGAATTTCCTATATTTCATAATATATTTTACATTATGAAGATTATGCATCATAATATTTTTTATTCAATTCTTATTCAATGAGGTAACTAACTACAAAACATACTTTTCACAACCACGGGTAGAAATATCGAATTGGAATAATATGTGTCTGTCTATTGTCTGTCTCATATATGTTAACCATAGCCATAACATAACCAAATTCAGTAAACAATCAATAATATTTTTAGTATTTTCAGAAATAAGTATAACTCGTTCAAATAAATATAGATTAATTATTTTGTGAGGTTTCAGTGATACATACTTCGCTCGCTTAAATAATTCACGCTACTCCGAGTATTTGGAACGAATTCAACATACTACTATATAGATATTGTACTGAAATGCAAAAGGTTTGTACAAATTAAAGTACAGCCTTTGTAAACTATATGTATAGGTTTTATTTGTTGTAAAATTTACTAAAATACGGAAGGGTTGGACTAATTTAACTGCAACTTTTATAAATTATTAATGTAGGTTTTGTTTGATGTAAAATCTAACAATTAAATACTTACTATTCGTTTAATAATAAATAGCAATTTATTTTAACTCGTACTTTAAATAAAGTTTAATATCTTTACATTAAAATTATGTTCCTAAACTAAACCATTGTAGAATAAAGGCCAAAGTTACTGAAATATTTTACATATTAAAATTCGCAAGGTAAAAGAAGTGTATATTACATATTGGATATGTTTGGGCATTAGTTGCCACTTTTAATACTAGTGTCAATTTTATATGCCAAGTTAGATCATTGACAACTTCTACATAGTGAATTACTATATAAAAAACGTGTTATTGTTTATATATACTAGTGATTCAACATACAAGTGTTTTTATACATTTAGTTCTATCTATCTAATTTGAACACCAACTGGAAGCAATCACTATCTGTACTTCTTCATGTGGTTTAAATATTTACATTATTTTGATTGTGTTGAAAAATAAATATATGTATCTATAAACTTGATCTTCTAACATATTAGTTCCTGTATGACCCAAGGGTATATAATATTATAATATCAATGCACTCCAGCGGATATCACGACCACAGATATTCTATTATCATGTATTTGCTTTGTTTTCTATTTATACTAATTATTACAAAAATTGTGCAACGCTGTTATTAAATTTTGTCATAAACATCAAAAAATTTCCACAGCATATAATATTTAATATTTGGTCACGAACGAGTCAGACAACACGTTACTTAATATATTACAGGCCTGTCTGTGTCACCAGCCTTTTATAACTATAATTTTAAAAAAAGAATATTCATTTCTGACCCGAAGGCATTGATAAACATAAACCGACGGCAAATATTGTCTTATATTTCTTATATGTGTTATATTGTCATAATGGAAAATTAAGAATATGTAGGAATTGAGGGTAAGCCTTCGGATAAATAGCAAGCACAGTAAGGCTAACCTCAATATAATCCAATCAAATATCTGAATATCTTTGTAATGTTGTACCAAATTCTGATTTAATACTAGATTTTAACATTAGATGACTAAAATGAAAGCCGGCTTCGTAAAGTGTTCATATTATGTTGTCACAAAGACGATACGCTCTGTGACCGGCGGAGCGAGGGACGGCTTTACTAACACACTGACTTGGTATTACCATGCAACACTTTATAGTAACATGGTTGGTAGATATTACCAATTTCATGGCAGCATGAGCGTAACTTCTTTAAGAATTAGGCTATGAAGGAATTTAATGTTGTCAGT
The DNA here is from genome assembly GCA_918358695.1 of Melinaea menophilus ssp. n. AW-2005. Classification (NCBI taxonomy): domain Eukaryota; kingdom Metazoa; phylum Arthropoda; class Insecta; order Lepidoptera; family Nymphalidae; genus Melinaea; species Melinaea menophilus. Next base: position 2,739,398 of record OU911059.1, read on the forward strand.
CGTTTGAACAAAAAATATGTACAATTTATTATGGTTTACTAATAACAGAAGAAATTTACTTTTAATCGAAAATTTAACCGAAAACAAAAATATCTCAAAGAAACCTAATCGCTGCATATAAAATGGGAATTTTTCGGTAAATACCCAAATTATTACTTACATAAGTATTCCTAATTGGGAATAATGATTTAATTAATAATGCCTGGTCAGTATTTTTATAAATATAGTTGAAATTTGAAAGTCTTCTGTAAACTATATCCGAAGGCACGATATACAAATAATCTTTCGGGGGTCTTCAGTTTTGGAAGATATGTAATATTTTTTATAGACAAACCTACTTAATAATGTTTCAATCTTAACTTATAATGAAAAATTTATCGATATAACATTACATAATAAAATAAATATATAGGTGCCGCCCTCCCACCCCCCTAACCAATGGCGGTGATGGAATATCCTGCTCATTGTAATACAATTTTGCATGAGAAATCCTGTTACTTTAGATTTAAGTTCTGTATTTTTTTCTAAAGGTTTTGTATATTTGGGGGTTCGTAACTCCTGGCTTCCATATTTTGATAGTGATGTGTGAGTGAAAACGCTTTCTATAGACGATGCTAATAAAGGGGTTTAATATATAGTCTGTGTATCATAGAGCTTTGTTTTTCATTAAAATATATATCTTTATACAAATTTATATATTCATACACATGTATAGTAAGTTAAAATACCCTCTTTATAAATGTAGGTTTGCTTGCATGCAATGTCTGCGAGTGTGATGGATACGCGAGGGACGCACGAACATTACACTGAAATGACAAAACTGCGCTGAAGGATGCGATGGTACATGACAGGAATTATAATAACATTTGTCCCATTACATGAAAAAGAATTTTATGAGCATATCTTACTGGTATACGACGCGTATTATAATGCTGACTTTAAGGGTGCTTTGAATGTTTAACCTTAAATAAAAAAATCTATTTTAACCGTCTTAGTCACTTTTAAATACTATATTAAATTTATCGTAAACTTTAATTGTTTTAAATAGAAACTCAATACTATTTTAAATATATTATGAATATTGATGTATTATTGAAAAGTAATCTATGATAAATATAATAAGAATCGGATATAATAGAAATAATAATAAAATACAATAAGAATCTTCTGTATATTACAACGAAAGGTTCAGTACAGTGTCCACAAGTTGTGAATAAGAGAAAACCGCATTACAACTGAATCTCCATTAGACTTTATATCGAAGTGACGAGTACGAGACTATATAGCAAATCCGTTCTTTGTCTACATCTCAGTGAAACAAACTCGTTAAACGGATTTATCTTAAAACAAGTCATAGTAAAGACTTTACTTACATAGTTATTTCAATAAATAGTCGTAAGGATGTAACATATGGACTTCCAATCTAAATGCGATACGGTTTTATTTACCACTTATAAATATTAAAATTGGAGTACCTCCGAAAATTCACCATTCAGCACCCATTCTAAAATTTGTCCTCACGCCAGTATCTCTGGTACATTGACTTACTAAGATGCATTATTTAATTTAATGGAATTTTGAAAAAATTAATATGTAGAAACGGGGACTGACTGTACTCCAAAAAGTAGTAAAATGTATGTATAATAATAGCGTATTACAAAATTGCTAATATACAAATATTAATTTACCGTTCAGAATTTGATTTCAATACATTTTCAGAGATTCTTGCATTTATTTATCAAATCAACCAAGAATATTTCTTATTTATCAGATGAACTCAGGTTGGATCACGTTCTCAATAATCTACCTCTTCTCGGACTTAATTAATATTAGGATATTTTTGTTAAAGTTAACGAAAAAAATTGTATGATTAAAAAAATTCAAAGCTGAATAAGTTTACCACACACTGAGCATTCCATAGCATGAAATAATCAGTTATAGTTGTTGAATAGAATTATTTGGACCACAAAGACGCTTAAAACGAACTATATCCTATTGATGGAGTCTAAATCGCTAGTTCGATTTGGGAGAATTAATTACTCATGTCACTAGACGGTGAGTGAGGGTCGTAGAGGAGTACAAACGTTCTTACAGACAGACTAGAACTACTGAACAATATAGCGAGTAAGGTGATAATCAATCTAATAATTATTAATTAGTGCAGTATCCCAACTCTAATATTTACGTCAAACAGGTATGAGACAAATTGTTATTTATAAACAGTTATTTCCTTATGTACAATCCTAGCTCTTTTATTCCTTTTGTTATATTTATATTAAAATCATCTTCCAAAATTGTTTTGTATGTTATCTAGTGAAATAGTCTAATTAAAACTTTAATAAACCTGTGCCTTAATATAGACAAAGGAATTTAATTAAGAACTCACAAAGAAGCATTCAGATATAGCATGTTCCTTGTAAGTAGTGTAAATCAAATCTTTTAAAGTTTAGAGAAAATAGTAGTTGTTATCGTCTTTTATATGCAACGTCATTTATAAACCTAAACACATTTTGATCAGACTTTTAAATATCGAGTAATATCAAAGTTACAACACTTTTACCTATACATGGCGGTCAAACTAGCTAGAGTTAAAGTAAGACTTGAATTACATATTTGTACTACTTTATACATATAACCTTCTAAACGTTAATAAGGGTTTGTTTAATATAATCATTAATAAGGCGAATGGAGCATTAAAATAAGAGGTTGACAAATGCTTTATCAAATGAAATAAAAATGAAAAGGCCAGAATTGATCAATAGAAAAGGTGTAGTGTTCCACCGAGATCATGCGAGGCCTCATACAAGTTTGGTAACCCATCAAAAGCTTTTACAGCTTGAATGAGACCTACTGCCATACCCACCATAGTTACCAGATCTGACACCTTCGGATTATTATTTGTTTAGGTCTCTACAAAGTTTTTAAGCAGTAAAATGTTTGTTTTTAAACGAGGGAGTAAAAAAAAGCTGGATCAGTTTTGCTAACAAAGAACAGAAATTTTACGAGCGTGAAATCATGCTACTGCCTAATGATGGCAAAAAACATTGGACCAGAAAAAAAAACGTGTTTTGTTTTCATAAAAAAAAAACGAATATACTTCAAGAAAAACCCGATGTAATAGGAGTGAAACATCAATTACAAATAGAACATAAATTAATCAAAGTATTTTTCCGTATATAGATCTAACATTATAAAAGTTATTGTTGAGAGGCGGAGTTGACTTACTTTCTTCATCAAAACACATATAAATAAAGACTAATTCAATTTTAATTTACCGCAGAGTTCTTTATCACAAGCAAGTTACTATTCATTAACTTAGGAAACTTCTACATTATTAAATTAATTGAACGCTCCCAAATATGTTACATATTGGAATGTTATGCAAAACGACACTTTGAGTGCTTCATTTCATAATTAATTTAATAACCATTACATTCGATATTATTGATAACTTTAACTAATGATAACAAAATATCATGAGCGGCCTTGTCTATAATTCACACGATACATTAAATTATATACAACCATGTATATAGAGTATGACACATATTAAGTCGTACCAAATCGAGCAAGTAACTGCAAGATATAGTCTTATCCTCTAAAAACACACGTTTAATGTCGCACTTTAATTTAGACAGTAAGCCCTTATCATTGATATCTTGTGTTAATCTGCGGCGTCAAGACCTAATCTATAACAATTAATACTCACATGTAAGTAATAGAACTTACTTTGAGATTAAAACCAAGCCATGTAACTGCAAGATATAGTCTTAGCCTCTTAAACACACGTTTAATGTCGCACTTTAGTTTTGGTAGTAAGCCCTAATCATTGAATTTTTGTATAATTCTGCGGCGTCAAGATCTAATCTATTACAATTAACACTCACATGTAAGTAATAGAACTTACTTTGAGATTAAAACCTAACCATGTAACTGCAAGATATAGTCTGATCCTCTAAAAACACACGTTTAATGTCGCACTTAAATTTAGACAGTAAGCCGTAATCATTGATTTCTTGTGATAATCTGCGGCGTCAAGACCTAATCTATAACAATTAACACTCACATGTAAGTTAAAAAACTTACTTTGAGATTAAAACCTAGCCATGTAACTGCAAGATATAGTTTTAGCCTCTAAACACACACGTTTAATGTCGCACTTAAATTTAGAGAGTAAGCCCTAATCATTGATTTCTTGTGATAATCTGCGGCGTCAAGACCTAATAAAACCTTAGAAATCTTATATTTAATGAATTATTTTATTGAATTTCCTGGTTTTAGGTGTGTCAATATTTGATGTAAAATGTGGTATTAAAATACATTTTTTGATATAAAATTTATAAATTTTTGTTCAAATAAAACCCTAGAAATCATGCATTTTAGGATTGATTTTTTTAAATTTCTAACTTTAGATGTGACAATATTTGATGTAAAATGTGGTATTAAAAAAAAAAATTTTAACATAATATTTTAAAATTTTTGTTAGAATAAAACCTTAGAAATCTTATATTTTATGAATTATTTTATTGAATTTCCTGGTTTTAGGTGTGTCAATATTTGATGTAAAATGTGGTATTAAAATACATTTTTTGATATAAAATTTATAAATTTTTGTTCAAATAAAACCCTAGAAATCATGCATTTTAGGATTGATTTTTTTAAATTTCTAACTTTAGATGTGACAATATTTGATGTAAAATGTGGTATTAAAAAAAAAAATTTTAACATAATATTTTAAAATTTTTGTTAGAATAAAACCTTAGAAATCTTATATTTTATGAATTATTTTATTAAATTTCCTACTTTTAGGTGTGTCAATATTTAATGTAAAATGTGGTAAAATACATTTTTTGATATAAAATTTACAAATTTTTGTTGAAATAAAACCATAGAAATCATGCATTTTAGGATTGATTTTTTTTAATTTTTAACTTTAGGTGTGTCAATATTTGATGAAAAATGTTGTATTAGTAGACAGTAAGCCCTTATCATTGATATCTTGTGTTTATCTGCGGCGTTAAGACCTAATCTATAACAATTAACAGTCACATGTAAGTAATAGAACTTACTTTGAGATAAAAACCTAACCATGTAACTGCAAGATATAGTCTGATCCTCTAAAAACACACGTTTAATGTCGCACTTAAATTTAGACAGTAAGCCCTAATCATTGATTTCTTGTGATAATCTCCGGCGTCAAGACCTAATCTATAACAATTATCACTCACATGTAAGTAATAGAACTTACTTTGAGATTAAAACCTAACCATGTAACTGCAAGATATAGTCTGATCCTCTAAAAACACACGTTTAATGTCGCACTTAAATTGAGACAGTAAGCCCTAATCATTGATTTCTTGTGATAATCTGCGGCGTCAAGACCTAATCTATAACAATTAACACTCACATGTAAGTTAAAAAACTTACTTTGAGATTAAAACCTAGCCATGTAACTGCAAGATATAGTTTTAGCCTCTAAAAACACACGTTTAATGTCGCACTTAAATTTAGAGAGTAAGCCCTAATCATTGATTTCTTGTGATAATCTGCGGCGTCAAGACCTAATAAAACCTTAGAAATCTTATATTTAATGAATTATTTTATTGAATTTCCTGGTTTTAGGTGTGTCAATATTTGATGTAAAATGTGGTATTAAAATACATTTTTTGATATAAAATTTACAAATTTTTGTTAAAATAAAACCCTAGAAATCATGCATTTTAGGATTGATTTTTTTGACTTTCTAAGTTTAGGTGTGTCAATATTTGTGTAAAATGTGGTATTATTATTAAAAACCTAACCATGTAACTGCAAGATATAGTCTTATCCTCTAAAAACACACGTTTAATGTCGCACTTTAATTTAGACAGTAAGCCTTTATCATTGATATCTTGTGTTTATCTGCGGCGTTAAGACCTAATCTATAACAATTAACACTCACATGTAAGTAATAGAACTTACTTTGAGATTAAAACCTAACCATGTAACTGCAAGATATAGTCTTATCTTTTAAAAACACACGTTTAATGTCGCACTAAAATTTAGACAGTAAGCCCTAATCATTTATATCTTGTGTTAATCTGCGGCGTCAAGACCTAATCTATAACAATTAACACTCACATGTAAATTAAAAAAACTTACTTTGAGATTAAAACCTAGCCATGTAACTGCAAGATATAGTTTTAGCCTCTAAAAACACACGTTTAATGTCGCACTTAAATTTGGAGAGTAAGCCCTAATCATTGATTTCTTGTGATAATCTGCGGCGTCAAGACCTAATAAAACCTTAGAAATCTTATATTTAATGAATTATTTTATTGAATTTCCTGGTTTTAGGTGTGTCATAATTTGATGTAAAATGTGGTATTAAAAAACATTTTTGGATATAAAATTTACAAATTTTTGTTCAAATAAAACCTTAGAAACCATGCATTTTAGGATTGATTTTTTTTTAATTTCTAACTTTAGGTGTGTCAATATTTGATGAAAAATGTTGTATTAAAAAACATTTTTTGATTTGAAATTTAATAATTTTTGTTAATATAATAAATACCTCAGAAATCTTGCATTTTATGATTGATTTTTTTTTATTTCTAACTTTAGGTGTGTCAATATTTGATGAAAAATGTTGTATTAAAATACATTTTTTGATATGAAACTTAATAATTTTTATTAATACAATACCTCAGAAATCTTGCATTTTATGATTGATTTTTTTGAATTTCTAACTTTAGATGTGACAATACTTGATGTAAAATGTGGTATTAAAATACAATTTTTGATATAAAATTTAATAATTTTTATTAATACAATACCTCAGAAATCATGCATTTTACGATTAATTTTTTTTAATTTCTAACTTTAGGTGTGTCAATATTTGATGTAAAATGTGGTATTAAAATACATTTTTTGATATAAAATTTACAAATTTTTGTTCAAATAAAACCCTAGAAATCATGCATTTTAGGATTGATTTTTTTGACTTTCTAAGTTTAGGTGCGTCAATATTTGATGTAAAATGTGGTTTTAAAATACAATTTTTGATATAAAATTTTCAAATTTTTGTTAAAATAAAACCCTAGAAATCATGCATTTTAGGATTGATTTTTTTGACTTTCTAAGTTTAGGTGTGTCAATATTTGTGTAAAATGTGGTATTATTATTAAAAACCTAACCATGTAACTGCAAGATATAGTCTTATCCTCTAAAAACACACGTTTAATGTCGCACTTTAATTTAGACAGTAAGCCCTTATCATTGATATCTTGTGTTAATCTGCGGCGTCAAGACCTAATCTATAACAATTAATACTCACATGTAAGTAATAGAACTTACTTTGAGATTAAAACCTAGCCATGTAACTGCAAGATATAGTCTTAGCCTCTTAAACACACGTTTAATGTCGCACTTTAGTTTTGGTAGTAAGCCCTAATCATTGAATTTTTGTATAATTCTGCGGCGTCAAGATCTAATCTATTACAATTAACACTCACATGTAAGTTAAAAAACTTACTTTGAGATTAAAACCTAACCATGTAACTGCAAGATATAGTCTTATCCTCTAAAAACACACGTTTAATGTCGCACTTAAATTTAGACAGTAAGCCCTAATCATTGATTTCTTGTGATAATCTGCGGCGTCAAGACCTAATCTATAACAATTAACACTCACATGTAAGTTAAAAAACTTACTTTGAGATTAAAACCTAGCCATGTAACTGCAAGATATAGTTTTAGCCTCTAAAAACACACGTTTAATGTCGCACTTAAATTTAGAGAGTAAGCCCTAATCACTGATTTCTTGTGATAATCTGCGGCGTCAAGACCTAATAAAACCTTAGAAATCTTATATTTAATGAATTATTTTATTGAATTTCCTGGTTTTAGGTGTGTCATAATTTGATGTAAAATGTGGTATTAAAATACATTTTTTGATATAAAATTTACAAATTTTTGATAAAATAAAACCCTAGAAATCATGCATTTTAGGATTGATATTTTTAATTTCTAACTTTAGGTGTGTCAATATTTGATGTTAAATGTGGTATTAAAATACATTTTTTGATATAAAATTTACAAATTTTTGTTAAAATAAAACCCTAGAAATCATGCATTTTAGGATTGATTTTTTTGACTTTCTAAGTTTAGGTGTGTCAATATTTGTGTAAAATGTGGTATTATTATTAAAAACCTAACCATGTAACTGCAAGATATAGTCTTATCCTCTAAAAACACACGTTTAATGTCGCACTTTAATGTAGACAGTAAGCCCTTATCATTGATATCTTGTGTTTATCTGCGGCGTTAAGACCTAATCTATAACAATTAACAGTCACATGTAAGTAATAGAACTTACTTTGAGATAAAAACCTAACCATGTAACTGCAAGATATAGTCTGATCCTCTAAAAACACACGTTTAATGTCGCACTTCAATTTAGACAGTAAGCCCTAATCATTGATTTCTTGTGATAATCTCCGGCGTCAAGACCTAATCTATAACAATTATCACTCACATGTAAGTAATAGAACTTACTTTGAGATTAAAACCTAACCATGTAACTGCAAGATATAGTCTTAGCTTTTAAAAACACACGTTTAATGTCGCACTAAAATTTAGACAGTAAGCCCTAATCATTTATATCTTGTGTTAATCTGCGGCGTCAAGACCTAATCTATAACAATTAACACTCACATGTAAATTAAAAAAACTTACTTTGAGATTAAAACCTAGCCATGTAACTGCAAGATATAGTTTTAGCCTCTAAAAACACACGTTTAATGTCGCACTTAAATTTGGAGAGTAAGCCCTAATCATTGATTTCTTGTGATAATCTGCGGCGTCAAGACCTAATAAAACCTTAGAAATCTTATATTTAATGAATTATTTTATTGAATTTCCTGGTTTTAGGTGTGTCAATATTTGATGTAAAATGTGGTATTAAAATACATTTTTTGATATAAAATTTATAAATTTTTGTTCAAATAAAACCCTAGAAATCATGCATTTTAGGATTGATTTTTTTAAATTTCTAACTTTAGATGTGACAATATTTGATGTAAAATGTGGTATTAAAAAAAAAAATTTTAACATAATATTTTAAAATTTTTGTTAGAATAAAAACTTAGAAATCTTATATTTTATGAATTATTTTATTGAATTTCCTACTTTTAGGTGTGTCAATATTTAATGTATAATGTGGTATTAAAATACATTTTTTGATATAAAATTTACAAATTTTTGTTGAAATAAAACCATAGAAATCATGCATTTTAGGATTGATTTTTTTTAATTTTTAACTTTAGGTGTGTCAATATTTGATGTAAAATGTTGTATTAAAATACATTTTTTGATATAAAATTTACAAATTTTTGTTAAAATAAAACCCTAGAAATCATGCATTTTAGGATTGATATTTTTAATTTCTAACTTTAGGTGTGTCAATATTTGATGTTAAATGTGGTATCAAAATACATTTTTTGATATAAAATTTACAAATTTTAGTTAAAATAAAACCCTAGAAATCATGCATTTTAGGATTGATTTTTTTGACTTTCTAAGTTTAGGTGTGTCAATATTTGTGTAAAATGTGGTATTATTATTAAAAACCTAACCATGTAACTGTAAGATATAGTCTTATCGTCTAAAAACACACGTTTAATGTCGCACTTTAATTTAGACAGTAAGTCCTTATCATTGATATCTTGTGTTAATCTGCGGCGTCAAGACCTAATCTATAACAATTAATACTCACATGTAAGTAATAGAACTTACTTTGAGATTAAAACCTAGCCATGTAACTGCAAGATATAGTCTTAGCCTCTTAAACACACGTTTAATGTCGCACTTTAGTTTTGGTAGTAAGCCCTAATCATTGAATTTTTGTATTAATCTGCGGCGTCAAGATCTAATCTATTACAATTAACACTCACATGTAATTAATAGAAATTACTTTGAGATTAAATCCTAACCATGTAACTGCAAGATATAGTTTTAGCCTCTAAAAACACACGTTTAATGTCGCACTTAAATTTAGAGAGTAAGCCCTAATCATTGATTTCTTGTGATAATCTGCGGCGTCAAGACCTAATAAAACCTTAGAAATCTTATATTTAATGAATTATTTTATTGAATTTCCTGGTTTTAGGTGTGTCATAATTTGATGTAAAATGTGGTATTAAAATACATTTTTTGATATAAAATTTACAAATTTTTGATAAAATAAAACCCTAGAAATCATGCATTTTAGGATTGATATTTTTAATTTCTAACTTTAGGTGTGTCAATATTTGATGTTAAATGTGGTATTAAAATACATTTTTTGATATAAAATTTACAAATTTTTGTTAAAATAAAACCCTAGAAATCATGCATTTTAGGATTGATTTTTTTGACTTTCTAAGTTTAGGTGTGTCAATATTTGTGTAAAATGTGGTATTATTATTAAAAACCTAACCATGTAACTGCAAGATATAGTCTTATCCTCTAAAAACACACGTTTAATGTCGCACTTTAATGTAGACAGTAAGCCCTTATCATTGATATCTTGTGTTTATCTGCGGCGTTAAGACCTAATCTATAACAATTAACAGTCACATGTAAGTAATAGAACTTACTTTGAGATAAAAACCTAACCATGTAACTGCAAGATATAGTCTGATCCTCTAAAAACACACGTTTAATGTCGCACTTAAATTTAGACAGTAAGCCCTAATCATTGATTTCTTGTGATAATCTCCGGCGTCAAGACCTAATCTATAACAATTATCACTCACATGTAAGTAATAGAACTTACTTTGAGATTAAAACCTAACCATGTAACTGCAAGATATAGTCTGATCCTCTAAAAACACACGTTTAATGTCGCACTTAAATTGAGACAGTAAGCCCTAATCATTGATTTCTTGTGATAATCTGCGGCGTCAAGACCTAATCTATAACAATTAACACTCACATGTAAGTTAAAAAACTTACTTTGAGATTAAAACCTAGCCATGTAACTGCAAGATATAGTTTTAGCCTCTAAAAACACACGTTTAATGTCGCACTTAAATTTAGACAGTAAGTCCTTATCATTGATATCTTGTGTTAATCTGCGGCGTCAAGACCTAATCTATAACAATTAATACTCACATGTAAGTAATAGAACTTACTTTGAGATTAAAACCTAGCCATGTAACTGCAAGATATAGTCTTAGCCTCTTAAACACACGTTTAATGTCGCACTTTAGTTTTGGTAGTAAGCCCTAATCATTGAATTTTTGTATTAATCTGCGGCGTCAAGATCTAATCTATTACAATTAACACTCACATGTAATTAATAGAAATTACTTTGAGATTAAATCCTAACCATGTAACTGCAAGATATAGTTTTAGCCTCTAAAAACACACGTTTAATGTCGCACTTAAATTTAGAGAGTAAGCCCTAATCATTGATTTCTTGTGATAATCTGCGGCGTCAAGACCTAATAAAACCTTAGAAATCTTATATTTAATGAATTATTTTATTGAATTTCCTGGTTTTAGGTGTGTCATAATTTGATGTAAAATGTGGTATTAAAATACATTTTTTGATATAAAATTTACAAATTTTTGATAAAATAAAACCCTAGAAATCATGCATTTTAGGATTGATATTTTTAATTTCTAACTTTAGGTGTGTCAATATTTGATGTTAAATGTGGTATTAAAATACATTTTTTGATATAAAATTTACAAATTTTTGTTAAAATAAAACCCTAGAAATCATGCATTTTAGGATTGATTTTTTTGACTTTCTAAGTTTAGGTGTGTCAATATTTGTGTAAAATGTGGTATTATTATTAAAAACCTAACCATGTAACTGCAAGATATAGTCTTATCCTCTAAAAACACACGTTTAATGTCGCACTTTAATGTAGACAGTAAGCCCTTATCATTGATATCTTGTGTTTATCTGCGGCGTTAAGACCTAATCTATAACAATTAACAGTCACATGTAAGTAATAGAACTTACTTTGAGATAAAAACCTAACCATGTAACTGCAAGATATAGTCTGATCCTCTAAAAACACACGTTTAATGTCGCACTTAAATTTAGACAGTAAGCCCTAATCATTGATTTCTTGTGATAATCTCCGGCGTCAAGACCTAATCTATAACAATTATCACTCACATGTAAGTAATAGAACTTACTTTGAGATTAAAACCTAACCATGTAACTGCAAGATATAGTCTGATCCTCTAAAAACACACGTTTAATGTCGCACTTAAATTTAGACAGTAAGCCCTAATCATTGATTTCTTGTGATAATCTGCGGCGTCAAGACCTAATCTATAACAATTAACACTCACATGTAAGTTAAAAAACTTACTTTGAGATTAAAACCTAGCCATGTAACTGCAAGATATAGTTTTAGCCTCTAAAAACACACGTTTAATGTCGCACTTAAATTTAGAGAGTAAGCCCTAATCATTGATTTCTTGTGATAATCTGCGGCGTCAAGACCTAATAAAACCCTAGAAATCTTATATTTAATGAATTATTTTATTGAATTTCCTGATTTAAGGTGTGTCAATATTTGATGTAAAATGTGGTATTAAAATACATTTTTTGATATAAAATTTACAAATTTTTGTTCAAATAAAACCCTAGAAATCATGCATTTTAGGATTGATTTTTTTGACTTTCTAAGTTTAGGTGTGTCAATATTTGTGTAAAATGTGGTATTATTATTAAAAACCTAACCATGTAACTGCAAGATATAGTCTTATCCTCTAAAAACACACGTTTAATGTCGCACTTTAATTTAGACAGTAAGCCTTTATCATTGATATCTTGTGTTTATCTGCGGCGTTAAGACCTAATCTATAACAATTAACACTCACATGTAAGTAATAGAACTTACTTTGAGATTAAAACCTAACCATGTAACTGCAAGATATAGTCTTAGCTTTTAAAAACACACGTTTAATGTCGCACTAAAATTTAGACAGTAAGCCCTAATCATTTATATCTTGTGTTAATCTGCGGCGTCAAGACCTAATCTATAACAATTAACACTCACATGTAAATTAAAAAAACTTACTTTGAGATTAAAACCTAGCCATGTAACTGCAAGATATAGTTTTAGCCTCTAAAAACACACGTTTAATGTCGCACTTAAATTTGGAGAGTAAGCCCTAATCATTGATTTCTTGTGATAATCTGCGGCGTCAAGACCTAATAAAACCTTAGAAATCTTATATTTAATGAATTATTTTATTGAATTTCCTGGTTTTAGGTGTGTCATAATTTGATGTAAAATGTGGTATTAAAAAACATTTTTGGATATAAAATTTACAAATTTTTGTTCAAATAAAACCTTAGAAACCATGCATTTTAGGATTGATTTTTTTTTAATTTCTAACTTTAGGTGTGTCAATATTTGATGAAAAATGTTGTATTAAAAAACATTTTTTGATTTGAAATTTAATAATTTTTGTTAATATAATAAATACCTCAGAAATCTTGCATTTTATGATTGATTTTTTTTTATTTCTAACTTTAGGTGTGTCAATATTTGATGAAAAATGTTGTATTAAAATACATTTTTTGATATGAAACTTAATAATTTTTATTAATACAATACCTCAGAAATCTTGCATTTTATGATTGATTTTTTTGAATTTCTAACTTTAGATGTGACAATACTTGATGTAAAATGTGGTATTAAAATACAATTTTTGATATAAAATTTAATAATTTTTATTAATACAATACCTCAGAAATCATGCATTTTACGATTAATTTTTTTTAATTTCTAACTTTAGGCGTGTCAATATTTGATGTAAAATGTGGTATTAAAATACAATTTTTGATATAAAATTTACAAATTTTTGTTCAAATAAAACCCTAGAAATCATGCATTTTAGGATTGATTTTTTTGACTTTCTAAGTTTAGGTGCGTCAATATTTGATGTAAAATGTGGTTTTAAAATACATTTTTTGATATAAAATTTTCAAATTTTTGTTAAAATAAAACCCTAGAAATCATGCATTTTAGGATTGATTTTTTTGACTTTCTAAGTTTAGGTGTGTCAATATTTGTGTAAAATGTGGTATTATTATTAAAAACCTAACCATGTAACTGCAAGATATAGTCTTATCCTCTAAAAACACACGTTTAATGTCGCACTTTAATTTAGACAGTAAGCCCTTATCATTGATATCTTGTGTTAATCTGCGGCGTCAAGACCTAATCTATAACAATTAATACTCACATGTAAGTAATAGAACTTACTTTGAGATTAAAACCTAGCCATGTAACTGCAAGATATAGTCTTAGCCTCTTAAACACACGTTTAATGTCGCACTTTAGTTTTGGTAGTAAGAACTAATCATTGAATTTTTGTATAATTCTGCGGCGTCAAGATCTAATCTATTACAATTAACACTCACATGTAAGTAATAGAACTTACTTTGAGATTAAAACCTAACCATGTAACTGCAAGATATAGTCTGATCCTCTAAAAACACACGTTTAATGTCGCACTTAAATTTAGACAGTAAGCCCTAATCATTGATTTCTTGTGATAATCTGCGGCGTCAAGACCTAATCTATAACAATTAACACTCACATGTAAGTTAAAAAACTTACTTTGAGATTAAAACCTAGCCATGTAACTGCAAGATAAAGTTTTAGCCTCTAAAAACACACGTTTAATGTCGCACTTAAATTTAGAGAGTAAGCCCTAATCACTGATTTCTTGTGATAATCTGCGGCGTCAAGACCTAATAAAACCTTAGAAATCTTATATTTAATGAATTATTTTATTGAATTTCCTGGTTTTAGGTGTGTCATAATTTGATGTAAAATGTGGTATTAAAATACATTTTTTGATATAAAATTTACAAATTTTTGATAAAATAAAACCCTAGAAATCATGCATTTTAGGATTGATATTTTTAATTTCTAACTTTAGGTGTGTCAATATTTGATGTTAAATGTGGTATTAAAATACATTTTTTGATATAAAATTTACAAATTTTTGTTAAAATAAAACCCTAGAAATCATGCATTTTAGGATTGATTTTTTTGACTTTCTAAGTTTAGGTGTGTCAATATTTGTGTAAAATGTGGTATTATTATTAAAAACCTAACCATGTAACTGCAAGATATAGTCTTATCCTCTAAAAACACACGTTTAATGTCGCACTTTAATGTAGACAGTAAGCCCTTATCATTGATATCTTGTGTTTATCTGCGGCGTTAAGACCTAATCTATAACAATTAACAGTCACATGTAAGTAATAGAACTTACTTTGAGATAAAAACCTAACCATGTAACTGCAAGATATAGTCTGATCCTCTAAAAACACACGTTTAATGTCGCACTTCAATTTAGACAGTAAGCCCTAATCATTGATTTCTTGTGATAATCTCCGGCGTCAAGACCTAATCTATAACAATTATCACTCACATGTAAGTAATAGAACTTACTTTGAGATTAAAACCTAACCATGTAACTGCAAGATATAGTCTTAGCTTTTAAAAACACACGTTTAATGTCGCACTAAAATTTAGACAGTAAGCCCTAATCATTTATATCTTGTGTTAATCTGCGGCGTCAAGACCTAATCTATAACAATTAACACTCACATGTAAATTAAAAAAACTTACTTTGAGATTAAAACCTAGCCATGTAACTGCAAGATATAGTTTTAGCCTCTAAAAACACACGTTTAATGTCGCACTTAAATTTGGAGAGTAAGCCCTAATCATTGATTTCTTGTGATAATCTGCGGCGTCAAGACCTAATAAAACCTTAGAAATCTTATATTTAATGAATTATTTTATTGAATTTCCTGGTTTTAGGTGTGTCAATATTTGATGTAAAATGTGGTATTAAAATACATTTTTTGATATAAAATTTATAAATTTTTGTTCAAATAAAACCCTAGAAATCATGCATTTTAGGATTGATTTTTTTAAATTTCTAACTTTAGATGTGACAATATTTGATGTAAAATGTGGTATTAAAAAAAAAAATTTTAACATAATATTTTAAAATTTTTGTTAGAATAAAAACTTAGAAATCTTATATTTTATGAATTATTTTATTGAATTTCCTACTTTTAGGTGTGTCAATATTTAATGTATAATGTGGTATTAAAATACATTTTTTGATATAAAATTTACAAATTTTTGTTGAAATAAAACCATAGAAATCATGCATTTTAGGATTGATTTTTTTTAATTTTTAACTTTAGGTGTGTCAATATTTGATGTAAAATGTTGTATTAAAATACATTTTTTGATATAAAATTTACAATTTTTTGTTAAAATAAAACCCTAGAAATCATGCATTTTAGGATTGATATTTTTAATTTCTAACTTTAGGTGTGTCAATATTTGATGTTAAATGTGGTATCAAAATACATTTTTTGATATAAAATTTACAAATTTTAGTTAAAATAAAACCCTAGAAATCATGCATTTTAGGATTGATTTTTTTGACTTTCTAAGTTTAGGTGTGTCAATATTTGTGTAAAATGTGGTATTATTATTAAAAACCTAACCATGTAACTGTAAGATATAGTCTTATCGTCTAAAAACACACGTTTAATGTCGCACTTTAATTTAGACAGTAAGTCCTTATCATTGATATCTTGTGTTAATCTGCGGCGTCAAGACCTAATCTATAACAATTAATACTCACATGTAAGTAATAGAACTTACTTTGAGATTAAAACCTAGCCATGTAACTGCAAGATATAGTCTTAGCCTCTTAAACACACGTTTAATGTCGCACTTTAGTTTTGGTAGTAAGCCCTAATCATTGAATTTTTGTATTAATCTGCGGCGTCAAGATCTAATCTATTACAATTAACACTCACATGTAATTAATAGAAATTACTTTGAGATTAAATCCTAACCATGTAACTGCAAGATATAGTTTTAGCCTCTAAAAACACACGTTTAATGTCGCACTTAAATTTAGAGAGTAAGCCCTAATCATTGATTTCTTGTGATAATCTGCGGCGTCAAGACCTAATAAAACCTTAGAAATCTTATATTTAATGAATTATTTTATTGAATTTCCTGGTTTTAGGTGTGTCATAATTTGATGTAAAATGTGGTATTAAAATACATTTTTTGATATAAAATTTACAAATTTTTGATAAAATAAAACCCTAGAAATCATGCATTTTAGGATTGATATTTTTAATTTCTAACTTTAGGTGTGTCAATATTTGATGTTAAATGTGGTATTAAAATACATTTTTTGATATAAAATTTACAAATTTTTGTTAAAATAAAACCCTAGAAATCATGCATTTTAGGATTGATTTTTTTGACTTTCTAAGTTTAGGTGTGTCAATATTTGTGTAAAATGTGGTATTATTATTAAAAACCTAACCATGTAACTGCAAGATATAGTCTTATCCTCTAAAAACACACGTTTAATGTCGCACTTTAATGTAGACAGTAAGCCCTTATCATTGATATCTTGTGTTTATCTGCGGCGTTAAGACCTAATCTATAACAATTAACAGTCACATGTAAGTAATAGAACTTACTTTGAGATAAAAACCTAACCATGTAACTGCAAGATATAGTCTGATCCTCTAAAAACACACGTTTAATGTCGCACTTAAATTTAGACAGTAAGCCCTAATCATTGATTTCTTGTGATAATCTCCGGCGTCAAGACCTAATCTATAACAATTATCACTCACATGTAAGTAATAGAACTTACTTTGAGATTAAAACCTAACCATGTAACTGCAAGATATAGTCTGATCCTCTAAAAACACACGTTTAATGTCGCACTTAAATTTAGACAGTAAGCCCTAATCATTGATTTCTTGTGATAATCTGCGGCGTCAAGACCTAATCTATAACAATTAACACTCACATGTAAGTTAAAAAACTTACTTTGAGATTAAAACCTAGCCATGTAACTGCAAGATATAGTTTTAGCCTCTAAAAACACACGTTTAATGTCGCACTTAAATTTAGAGAGTAAGCCCTAATCATTGATTTCTTGTGATAATCTGCGGCGTCAAGACCTAATAAAACCTTAGAAATCTTATATTTAATGAATTATTTTATTGAATTTCCTGGTTTTAGGTGTGTCAATATTTGATGTAAAATGTGGTATTAAAATACATTTTTTGATATAAAATTTACAAATTTTTGTTAAAATAAAACCCTAGAAATCATGCATTTTAGGATTGATTTTTTTGACTTTCTAAGTTTAGGTGTGTCAATATTTGTGTAAAATGTGGTATTATTATTAAAAACCTAACCATGTAACTGCAAGATATAGTCTTATCCTCTAAAAACACACGTTTAATGTCGCACTTTAATTTAGACAGTAAGCCCTTATCATTGATATCTTGTGTTTATCTGCGGCGTTAAGACCTAATCTATAACAATTAACACTCACATGTAAGTAATAGAACTTACTTTGAGATTAAAACCTAACCATGTAACTGCAAGATATAGTCTTAGCTTTTAAAAACACACGTTTAATGTCGCACTAAAATTTAGACAGTAAGCCCTAATCATTTATATCTTGTGTTAATCTGCGGCGTCAAGACCTAATCTATAACAATTAACACTCACATGTAAATTAAAAAAACTTACTTTGAGATTAAAACCTAGCCATGTAACTGCAAGATATAGTTTTAGCCTCTAAAAACACACGTTTAATGTCGCACTTAAATTTGGAGAGTAAGCCCTAATCATTGATTTCTTGTGATAATCTGCGGCGTCAAGACCTAATAAAACCTTAGAAATCTTATATTTAATGAATTATTTTATTGAATTTCCTGGTTTTAGGTGTGTCAATATTTGATGTAAAATGTGGTATTAAAATACATTTTTTGATATAAAATTTATAAATTTTTGTTCAAATAAAACCCTAGAAATCATGCATTTTAGGATTGATTTTTTTAAATTTCTAACTTTAGATGTGACAATATTTGATGTAAAATGTGGTATTAAAAAAAAAAATTTTAACATAATATTTTAAAATTTTTGTTAGAATAAAAACTTAGAAATCTTATATTTTATGAATTATTTTATTGAATTTCCTACTTTTAGGTGTGTCAATATTTGTGTAAAATGTGGTATTATTATTAAAAACCTAACCATGTAACTGCAAGATATAGTCTGATCCTCTAAAAACACACGTTTAATGTCGCACTTAAATTTAGACAGTAAGCCCTAATCATTGATTTCTTGTGATAATCTCCGGCGTCAAGACCTAATCTATAACAATTATCACTCACATGTAAGTTAAAAAACTTACTTTGAGATTAAAACCTAGCCATGTAACTGCAAGATATAGTTTTAGCCTCTAAAAACACACGTTTAATGTCGCACTTAAATTAAGAGAGTAAGCCCTAATCATTGATTTCTTGTGATAATCTGCGGCGTCAAGACCTAATAAAACCTTAGAAATCTTATATTTAATGAATTATTTTATTGAATTTCCTGGTTTTAGGTGTGTCAATATTTGATGTAAAATGTGGTATTAAAATACATTTTTTGATATAAAATTTATAAATTTTTGTTCAAATAAAACCCTAGAAATCATGCATTTTAGGATTGATTTTTTTAAATTTCTAACTTTAGATGTGACAATATTTGATGTAAAATGTGGTATTAAAAAAAAAAATTTTAACATAATATTTTAAAATTTTTGTTAGAATAAAACCTTAGAAATCTTATATTTTATGAATTATTTTATTGAATTTCCTACTTTTAGGTGTGTCAATATTTAATGTAAAATGTGGTATTAAAATACATTTTTTGATATAAAATTTACAAATTTTTGTTGAAATAAAACCATAGAAATCATGCATTTTAGGATTGATTTTTTTTAATTTTTAACTTTAGGTGTGTCAATATTTGATGAAAAATGTTGTATTAAAATACATTTTTTGATATAAAATTTAATAATTTTTGTTAATATAATACCTCAGAAATCTTGCATTTTATGATTGATTTTTTTTATTTCTAACTTTAGGTGTGTCAATATTTGATGAAAAATGTTGTATCAAAATACATTTTTTGATATGAAATTTAATAATTTTTATTAATACAATACCTCAGAAATCTTGCATTTTATGATTGATTTTTTTGAATTTCTAACTTTAGATGTGACAATACTTGATGTAAAATGTGGTATTAAAATACAATTTTTGATATAAAATTTAATAATTTTTATTAATACAATACCTCAGAAATCATGCATTTTAGGATTAATTTTTTTTAATTTCTAACTTTAGGTGTGTCAATATTTGATGTAAAATGTGGTATTAAAATACAATTTTTGATATAAAATTTACAAATTTTTGTTCAAATAAAACCCTAGAAATCATGCATTTTAGGATTGATTTTTTTGACTTTCTAAGTTTAGGTGCGTCAATATTTGATGTAAAATGTGGTTTTAAAATACATTTTTTGATATAAAATTTACAAATTTTTGTTAAAATAAAACCCTAGAAATCATGCATTTTAGGATTGCTTTTTTTGACTTTCTAAGTTTAGGTGTGTCAATATTTGTGTAAAATGTGATATTATTATTAAAAACCTAACCATGTAACTGCAAGATATAGTCTTATCCTCTAAAAACACACGTTTAATGTCGCACTTTAGTTTTGGTAGTAAGCCCTAATCATTGAATTTTTGTATTAATCTGCGGCGTCAAGATCTAATCTATTACAATTAACACTCACATGTAATTAATAGAAATTACTTTGAGATTAAATCCTAACCATGTAACTGCAAGATATAGTTTTAGCCTCTAAAAACACACGTTTAATGTCGCACTTAAATTTAGAGAGTAAGCCCTAATCATTGATTTCTTGTGATAATCTGCGGCGTCAAGACCTAATAAAACCTTAGAAATCTTATATTTAATGAATTATTTTATTGAATTTCCTGGTTTTAGGTGTGTCATAATTTGATGTAAAATGTGGTATTAAAATACATTTTTTGATATAAAATTTACAAATTTTTGATAAAATAAAACCCTAGAAATCATGCATTTTAGGATTGATATTTTTAATTTCTAACTTTAGGTGTGTCAATATTTGATGTTAAATGTGGTATTAAAATACATTTTTTGATATAAAATTTACAAATTTTTGTTAAAATAAAACCCTAGAAATCATGCATTTTAGGATTGATTTTTTTGACTTTCTAAGTTTAGGTGTGTCAATATTTGTGTAAAATGTGGTATTATTATTAAAAACCTAACCATGTAATTGCAAGATATAGTCTTATCCTCTAAAAACACACGTTTAATGTCGCACTTTAATGTAGACAGTAAGCCCTTATCATTGATATCTTGTGTTTATCTGCGGCGTTAAGACCTAATCTATAACAATTAACAGTCACATGTAAGTAATAGAACTTACTTTGAGATAAAAACCTAACCATGTAACTGCAAGATATAGTCTGATCCTCTAAAAACACACGTTTAATGTCGCACTTAAATTTAGACAGTAAGCCCTAATCATTGATTTCTTGTGATAATCTCCGGCGTCAAGACCTAATCTATAACAATTATCACTCACATGTAAGTAATAGAACTTACTTTGAGATTAAAACCTAACCATGTAACTGCAAGATATAGTCTGATCCTCTAAAAACACACGTTTAATGTCGCACTTAAATTTAGACAGTAAGCCCTAATCATTGATTTCTTGTGATAATCTGCGGCGTCAAGACCTAATCTATAACAATTAACACTCACATGTAAGTTAAAAAACTTACTTTGAGATTAAAACCTAGCCATGTAACTGCAAGATATAGTTTTAGCCTCTAAAAACACACGTTTAATGTCGCACTTAAATTTAGAGAGTAAGCCCTAATCATTGATTTCTTGTGATAATCTGCGGCGTCAAGACCTAATAAAACCTTAGAAATCTTATATTTAATGAATTATTTTATTGAATTTCCTGGTTTTAGGTGTGTCAATATTTGATGTAAAATGTGGTATTAAAATACATTTTTTGATATAAAATTTACAAATTTTTGTTCAAATAAAACCCTAGAAATCATGCATTTTAGGATTGATTTTTTTGACTTTCTAAGTTTAGGTGTGTCAATATTTGTGTAAAATGTGGTATTATTATTAAAAACCTAATCATGTAACTGCAAGATATAGTCTTATCCTCTAAAAACACACGTTTAATGTCGCACTTTAATTTAGACAGTAAGCCCTTATCATTGATATCTTGTGTTTATCTGCGGCGTAAAGACCTAATCTATAACAATTAACACTCACATGTAAGTAATAGAACTTACTTTGAGATTAAAACCTAACCATGTAACTGCAAGATATAGTCTTAGCTTTTAAAAACACACGTTTAATGTCGCACTAAAATTTAGACAGTAAGCCCTAATCATTTATATCTTGTGTTAATCTGCGGCGTCAAGACCTAATCTATAACAATTAACACTCACATGTAAATTAAAAAAATTTACTTTGAGATTAAAACCTAGCCATGTAACTGCAAGATATAGTTTTAGCCTCTAAAAACACACGTTTAATGTCGCACTTAAATTTGGAGAGTAAGCCCTAATCATTGATTTCTTGTGATAATCTGCGGCGTCAAGACCTAATAAAACCTTAGAAATCTTATATTTAATGAATTATTTTATTGAATTTCCTGGTTTTAGGTGTGTCAATATTTGATGTAAAATGTGGTATTAAAATACATTTTTTGATATAAAATTTATAAATTTTTGTTCAAATAAAACCCTAGAAATCATGCATTTTAGGATTGATTTTTTTAAATTTCTAACTTTAGATGTGACAATATTTGATGTAAAATGTGGTATTAAAAAAAAAAATTTTAACATAATATTTTAAAATTTTTGTTAGAATAAAAACTTAGAAATCTTATATTTTATGAATTATTTTATTGAATTTCCTACTTTTAGGTGTGTCAATATTTGTGTAAAATGTGGTATTATTATTAAAAACCTAACCATGTAACTGCAAGATATAGTCTGATCCTCTAAAAACACACGTTTAATGTCGCACTTAAATTTAGACAGTAAGCCCTAATCATTGATTTCTTGTGATAATCTCCGGCGTCAAGACCTAATCTATAACAATTATCACTCACATGTAAGTTAAAAAACTTACTTTGAGATTAAAACCTAGCCATGTAACTGCAAGATATAGTTTTAGCCTCTAAAAACACACGTTTAATGTCGCACTTAAATTAAGAGAGTAAGCCCTAATCATTGATTTCTTGTGATAATCTGCGGCGTCAAGACCTAATAAAACCTTAGAAATCTTATATTTAATGAATTATTTTATTGAATTTCCTGGTTTTAGGTGTGTCAATATTTGATGTAAAATGTGGTATTAAAATACATTTTTTGATATAAAATTTATAAATTTTTGTTCAAATAAAACCCTAGAAATCATGCATTTTAGGATTGATTTTTTTAAATTTCTAACTTTAGATGTGACAATATTTGATGTAAAATGTGGTATTAAAAAAAAAAATTTTAACATAATATTTTAAAATTTTTGTTAGAATAAAACCTTAGAAATCTTATATTTTATGAATTATTTTATTGAATTTCCTACTTTTAGGTGTGTCAATATTTAATGTAAAATGTGGTATTAAAATACATTTTTTGATATAAAATTTACAAATTTTTGTTGAAATAAAACCATAGAAATCATGCATTTTAGGATTGATTTTTTTTAATTTTTAACTTTAGGTGTGTCAATATTTGATGAAAAATGTTGTATTAAAATACATTTTTTGATATAAAATTTAATAATTTTTGTTAATATAATACCTCAGAAATCTTGCATTTTATGATTGATTTTTTTTATTTCTAACTTTAGGTGTGTCAATATTTGATGAAAAATGTTGTATTAAAATACATTTTTTGATATGAAATTTAATAATTTTTATTAATACAATACCTCAGAAATCTTGCATTTTATGATTGATTTTTTTGAATTTCTAACTTTAGATGTGACAATACTTGATGTAAAATGTGGTATTAAAATACAATTTTTGATATAAAATTTAATAATTTTTATTAATACAATACCTCAGAAATCATGCATTTTACGATTAATTTTTTTTAATTTCTAACTTTAGGTGTGTCAATATTTGATGTAAAATGTGGTATTAAAATACAATTTTTGATATAAAATTTACAAATTTTTGTTCAAATAAAACCCTAGAAATCATGCATTTTAGGATTGATTTTTTTGACTTTCTAAGTTTAGGTGTGTCAATATTTGATGTAAAATGTGGTTTTAAAATACATTTTTTGATATAAAATTTACAAATTTTTGTTAAAATAAAACCCTAGAAATCATGCATTTTAGGATTGCTTTTTTTGACTTTCTAAGTTTAGGTGTGTCAATATTTGTGTAAAATGTGATATTATTATTAAAAACCTAACCATGTAACTGCAAGATATAGTCTTATCCTCTAAAAACACACGTTTAATGTCGCACTTTAATTTAGACAGTAAGCCCTTATCATTGATATCTTGTGTTAATCTGCGGCGTCAAGACCTAATCTATAACAATTAATACTCACATGTAAGTAATAGAACTTACTTTGAGATTAAAACCTAGCCATGTAACTGCAAGATATAGTCTTAGCCTCTTAAACACACGTTTAATGTCGCACTTTAGTTTTGGTAGTAAGCCCTAATCATTGAATTTTTGTATAATTCTGCGGCGTCAAGATCTAATCTATTACAATTAACACTCACATGTAAGTAATAGAACTTACTTTGAGATTAAAACCTAACCATGTAACTGCAAGATATAGTCTGATCCTCTAAAAACACACGTTTAATGTCGCACTTAAATTTAGACAGTAAGCCCTAATCATTGATTTCTTGTGATAATCTGCGGCGTCAAGACCTAATCTATAACAATTAACACTCACATGTAAGTAATAGAACTTACTTTGAGATTAAAACCTAACCATGTAACTGCAAGATATAGTCTGATCCTCTAAAAACACACGTTTAATGTCGCACTTAAATTGAGACAGTAAGCCCTAATCATTGATTTCTTGTGATAATCTGCGGCGTCAAGACCTAATCTATAACAATTAACACTCACATGTAAGTTAAAAAACTTACTTTGAGATTAAAACCTAGCCATGTAACTGCAAGATATAGTTTTAGCCTCTAAAAACACACGTTTAATGTCGCACTTAAATTTAGAGAGTAAGCCCTAATCATTGATTTCTTGTGATAATCTGCGGCGTCAAGACCTAATAAAACCTTAGAAATCTTATATTTAATGAATTATTTTATTGAATTTCCTGGTTTTAGGTGTGTCAATATTTGATGTAAAATGTGGTATTAAAATACATTTTTTGATATAAAATTTACAAATTTTTGTTAAAATAAAACCCTAGAAATCATGCATTTTAGGATTGATTTTTTTGACTTTCTAAGTTTAGGTGTGTCAATATTTGTGTAAAATGTGGTATTATTATTAAAAACCTAACCATGTAACTGCAAGATATAGTCTTATCCTCTAAAAACACACGTTTAATGTCGCACTTTAATTTAGACAGTAAGCCCTTATCATTGATATCTTGTGTTTATTATCTGCGGCGTTAAGACCTAATCTATAACAATTAACACTCACATGTAAGTAATAGAACTTACTTTGAGATTAAAACCTAACCATGTAACTGCAAGATATAGTCTTAGCTTTTAAAAACACACGTTTAATGTCGCACTAAAATTTAGACAGTAAGCCCTAATCATTTATATCTTGTGTTAATCTGCGGCGTCAAGACCTAATCTATAACAATTAACACTCACATGTAAATTAAAAAAACTTACTTTGAGATTAAAACCTAGCCATGTAACTGCAAGATATAGTTTTAGCCTCTAAAAACACACGTTTAATGTCGCACTTAAATTTGGAGAGTAAGCCCTAATCATTGATTTCTTGTGATAATCTGCGGCGTCAAGACCTAATAAAACCTTAGAAATCTTATATTTAATGAATTATTTTATTGAATTTCCTGGTTTTAGGTGTGTCAATATTTGATGTAAAATGTGGTATTAAAATACATTTTTTGATATAAAATTTATAAATTTTTGTTCAAATAAAACCCTAGAAATCATGCATTTTAGGATTGATTTTTTTAAATTTCTAACTTTAGATGTGACAATATTTGATGTAAAATGTGGTATTAAAAAAAAAAAAATTTAACATAATATTTTAAAATTTTTGTTAGAATAAAACCTTAGAAATCTTATATTTTATGAATTATTTTATTGAATTTCCTACTTTTAGGTGTGTCAATATTTAATGTATAATGTGGTATTAAAATACATTTTTTGATATAAAATTTACAAATTTTTGTTGAAATAAAACCATAGAAATCATGCATTTTAGGATTGATTTTTTTTAATTTTTAACTTTAGGTGTGTCAATATTTTATGTAAAATGTGGTATTAAAATACATTTTTTGATATAAAATTTACAATTTTTTGTTAAAATAAAACCCTAGAAATCATGCATTTTAGGATTGATATTTTTAATTTCTAACTTTAGGTGTGTCAATATTTGATGTTAAATGTGGTATCAAAATACATTTTTTGATATAAAATTTACAAATTTTTGTTAAAATAAAACCCTAGAAATCATGCATTTTAGGATTGATTTTTTTGACTTTCTAAGTTTAGGTGTGTCAATATTTGTGTAAAATGTGGTATTATTATTAAAAACCTAACCATGTAACTGCAAGATATAGTCTTATCCTCTAAAAACACACGTTTAATGTCGCACTTTAATTTAGGCAGTAAGTACTAATCATTGATATCTTGTGTTAATCTGCGGCGTCAAGACCTAATCTATAACAATTAATACTCACATGTAAGTAATAGAACTTACTTTGAGATTAAAACCTAGCCATGTAACTGCAAGATATAGTCTTAGCCTCTTAAACACACGTTTAATGTCGCACTTTAGTTTTGGTAGTAAGCCTTAATCATTGAATTTTTGTATTAATCTGCGGCGTCAAGATCTAATCTATTACAATTAACACTCACATGTAATTAATAGAAATTACTTTGAGATTAAATCCTAACCATGTAACTGCAAGATATAGTTTTAGCCTCTAAAAACACACGTTTAATGTCGCACTTAAATTTGGAGAGTAAGCCCTAATCATTGATTTCTTGTGATAATCTGCGGCGTCAAGACCTAATAAAACCTTAGAAATCTTATATTTAATGAATTATTTTATTGAATTTCCTGGTTTTAGGTGTGTCAATATTTGATGTAAAATGTGGTATTAAAATACATTTTTTGATATAAAATTTATAAATTTTTGTTCAAATAAAACCCTAGAAATCATGCATTTTAGGATTGATTTTTTTAAATTTCTAACTTTAGATGTGACAATATTTGATGTAAAATGTGGTATTAAAAAAAAATTTTTAACATAATATTTTAAAATTTTTGTTAGAATAAAACCTTAGAAATCTTATATTTTATGAATTATTTTATTGAATTTCCTACTTTTAGGTGTGTCAATATTTAATGTAAAATGTGGTATTAAAATACATTTTTTGATATAAAATTTACAAATTTTTGTTGAAATAAAACCATAGAAATCATGCATTTTAGGATTGATTTTTTTTAATTTTTAACTTTAGGTGTGTCAATATTTGATGAAAAATGTTGTATTAAAATACATTTTTTGATATAAAATTTAATAATTTTTGTTAATATAATACCTCAGAAATCTTGCATTTTATGATTGATTTTTTTTATTTCTAACTTTAGGTGTGTCAATATTTGATGAAAAATGTTGTATCAAAATACATTTTTTGATATGAAATTTAATAATTTTTATTAATACAATACCTCAGAAATCTTGCATTTTATGATTGATTTTTTTGAATTTCTAACTTTAGATGTGACAATACTTGATGTAAAATGTGGTATTAAAATACAATTTTTGATATAAAATTTAATAATTTTTATTAATACAATACCTCAGAAATCATGCATTTTAGGATTAATTTTTTTTAATTTCTAACTTTAGGTGTGTCAATATTTGATGTAAAATGTGGTATTAAAATACAATTTTTGATATTAAATTTACAAATTTTTGTTCAAATAAAACCCTAGAAATCATGCATTTTAGGATTGATTTTTTTGACTTTCTAAGTTTAGGTGCGTCAATATTTGATGTAAAATGTGGTTTTAAAATACATTTTTTGATATAAAATTTACAAATTTTTGTTAAAATAAAACCCTAGAAATCATGCATTTTAGGATTGCTTTTTTTGACTTTCTAAGTTTAGGTGTGTCAATATTTGTGTAAAATGTGGTAATATTATTAAAAACCTAACCATGTAACTGCAAGATATAGTCTTATCCTCTAAAAACACACGTTTAATGTCGCACTTTAATTTAGACAGTAAGCCCTTATCATTGATATCTTGTGTTAATCTGCGGCGTCAAGACCTAATCTATAACAATTAATACTCACATGTAAGTAATAGAACTTACTTTGAGATTAAAACCTAGCCATGTAACTGCAAGATATAGTCTTAGCCTCTTAAACACACGTTTAATGTCGCACTTTAGTTTTGGTAGTAAGCCCTAATCATTGAATTTTTGTATAATTCTGCGGCGTCAAGATCTAATCTATTACAATTAACACTCACATGTAAGTAATAGAACTTACTTTGAGATTAAAACCTAACCATGTAACTGCAAGATATAGTCTGATCCTCTAAAAACACACGTTTAATGTCGCACTTAAATTTAGACAGTAAGCCCTAATCATTGATTTCTTGTGATAATCTGCGGCGTCAAGACCTAATCTATAACAATTAACACTCACATGTAAGTAATAGAACTTACTTTGAGATTAAAACCTAACCATGTAACTGCAAGATATAGTCTGATCCTCTAAAAACACACGTTTAATGTCGCACTTAAATTTAGACAGTAAGCCGTAATCATTGATTTCTTGTGATAATCTGCGGCGTCAAGACCTAATCTATAACAATTAACACTCACATGTAAGTTAAAAAACTTACTTTGAGATTAAAACCTAGCCATGTAACTGCAAGATATAGTTTTAGCCTCTAAAAACACACGTTTAATGTCGCACTTAAATTTAGAGAGTAAGCCCTAATCATTGATTTCTTGTGATAATCTGCGGCGTCAAGACCTAATAAAACCTTAGAAATCTTATATTTAATGAATTATTTTATTGAATTTCCTGGTTTTAGGTGTGTCAATATTTGATGTAAAATGTGGTATTAAAATACATTTTTTGATATAAAATTTTCAAGTTTTTGTTAAAATTAAACCCTAGAAATCATGCATTTTAGGATTGATTTTTTTGACTTTCTAAGTTTAGGTGTGTCAATATTTGTGTAAAATGTGGTATTATTATTAAAAACCTAACCATGTAACTGCAAGATATAGTCTTATCCTCTAAAAACACACGTTTAATGTCGCACTTTAATTTAGACAGTAAGCCCTTATCATTTATATCTTGTGTTAATCTGCGGCGTCAAGACCTAATCTATAACAATTAACACTCACATGTAAATTAAAAAAACTTACTTTGAGATTAAAACCTAACCATGTAACTGCAAGATATAGTTTTAGCCTCTAAAAACACACGTTTAATGTCGCACTTAAATTTGGAGAGTAAGCCCTAATCATTGATTTCTTGTGATAATCTGCGGCGTCAAGACCTAATAAAACCTTAGAAATCTTATATTTAATGAATTATTTTATTGAATTTCCTGGTTTTAGGTGTGTCAATATTTGACGTAAAATGTGGTATTAAAATACATTTTTTGATATAAAATTTATAAATTTTTGTTCAAATAAAACCCTAGAAATCATGCATTTTAGGATTGATTTTTTTGACTTTCTAAGTTTAGGTGTGTCAATATTTGTGTAAAATGTGGTATTATTATTAAAAACCTAACCATGTAACTGCAAGATATAGTCTTATCCTCTAAAAACACACGTTTAATGTCGCACTTTAATGTAGACAGTAAGCCCTTATCATTGATATCTTGTGTTTATCTGCGGCGTTAAGACCTAATCTATAACAATTAACAGTCACATGTAAGTAATAGAACTTACTTTGAGATAAAAACCTAACCATGTAACTGCAAGATATAGTCTGATCCTCTAAAAACACACGTTTAATGTCGCACTTAAATTTAGACAGTAAGCCCTAATCATTGATTTCTTGTGATAATCTCCGGCGTCAAGACCTAATCTATAACAATTATCACTCACATGTAAGTTAAAAAACTTACTTTGAGATTAAAACCTAGCCATGTAACTGCAAGATATAGTTTTAGCCTCTAAAAACACACGTTTAATGTCGCACTTAAATTTAGAGAGTAAGCCCTAATCATTGATTTCTTGTGATAATCTGCGGCGTCAAGACCTAATAAAACCTTAGAAATCTTATATTTAATGAATTATTTTATTGAATTTCCTGGTTTTAGGTGTGTCAATATTTGATGTAAAATGTGGTATTAAAATACATTTTTTGATATAAAATTTATAAATTTTTGTTCAAATAAAACCCTAGAAATCATGCATTTTAGGATTGATTTTTTTAAATTTCTAACTTTAGATGTGACAATATTTGATGTAAAATGTGGTATTAAAAAAAAAAAATTTAACATAATATTTTAAAATTTTTGTTAGAATAAAACCTTAGAAATCTTATATTTTATGAATTATTTTATTGAATTTCCTACTTTTAGGTGTGTCAATATTTAATGTAAAATGTGGTATTAAAATACATTTTTTGATATAAAATTTACAAATTTTTGTTGAAATAAAACCATAGAAATCATGCATTTTAGGATTGATTTTTTTTAATTTTTAACTTTAGGTGTGTCAATATTTGATGAAAAATGTTGTATTAAAATACATTTTTTGATATAAAATTTAATAATTTTTGTTAATATAATACCTCAGAAATCTTGCATTTTATGATTGATTTTTTTTATTTCTAACTTTAGGTGTGTCAATATTTGATGAAAAATGTTGTATCAAAATACATTTTTTGATATGAAATTTAATAATTTTTATTAATACAATACCTCAGAAATCTTGCATTTTATGATTGATTTTTTTGAATTTCTAACTTTAGATGTGACAATACTTGATGTAAAATGTGGTATTAAAATACAATTTTTGATATAAAATTTAATAATTTTTATTAATACAATACCTCAGAAATCATGCATTTTAGGATTAATTTTTTTTAATTTCTAACTTTAGGTGTGTCAATATTTGATGTAAAATGTGGTATTAAAATACAATTTTTGATATAAAATTTACAAATTTTTGTTCAAATAAAACCCTAGAAATCATGCATTTTAGGATTGATTTTTTTGACTTTCTAAGTTTAGGTGCGTCAATATTTGATGTAAAATGTGGTTTTAAAATACATTTTTTGATATAAAATTTACAAATTTTTGTTAAAATAAAACCCTAGAAATCATGCATTTTAGGATTGCTTTTTTTGACTTTCTAAGTTTAGGTGTGTCAATATTTGTGTAAAATGTGGTATTATTATTAAAAACCTAACCATGTAACTGCAAGATATAGTCTTATCCTCTAAAAACACACGTTTAATGTGGCACTTTAATTTAGACAGTAAGCCCTTATCATTGATATCTTGTGTTAATCTGCGGCGTCAAGACCTAATCTATAACAATTAATACTCACATGTAAGTAATAGAACTTACTTTGAGATTAAAACCTAGCCATGTAACTGCAAGATATAGTCTTAGCCTCTTAAACACACGTTTAATGTCGCACTTTAGTTTTGGTAGTAAGCCCTAATCATTGAATTTTTGTATAATTCTGCGGCGTCAAGATCTAATCTATTACAATTAACACTCACATGTAAGTAATAGAACTTACTTTGAGATTAAAACCTAACCATGTAACTGCAAGATATAGTCTGATCCTCTAAAAACACACGTTTAATGTCGCACTTAAATTTAGACAGTAAGCCCTAATCATTGATTTCTTGTGATAATCTGCGGCGTCAAGACCTAATCTATAACAATTAACACTCACATGTAAGTAATAGAACTTACTTTGAGATTAAAACCTAACCATGTAACTGCAAGATATAGTCTGATCCTCTAAAAACACACGTTTAATGTCGCACTTAAATTGAGACAGTAAGCCCTAATCATTGATTTCTTGTGATAATCTGCGGCGTCAAGACCTAATCTATAACAATTAACACTCACATGTAAGTTAAAAAACTTACTTTGAGATTAAAACCTAGCCATGTAACTGCAAGATATAGTTTTAGCCTCTAAAAACACACGTTTAATGTCGCACTTAAATTTAGAGAGTAAGCCCTAATCATTGATTTCTTGTGATAATCTGCGGCGTCAAGACCTAATAAAACCTTAGAAATCTTATATTTAATGAATTATTTTATTGAATTTCCTGGTTTTAGGTGTGTCAATATTTGATGTAAAATGTGGTATTAAAATACATTTTTTGATATAAAATTTACAAATTTTTGTTAAAATAAAACCCTAGAAATCATGCATTTTAGGATTGATTTTTTTGACTTTCTAAGTTTAGTTGTGTCAATATTTGTGTAAAATGTGGTATTATTATTAAAAACCTAACCATGTAACTGCAAGATATAGTCTTATCCTCTAAAAACACACGTTTAATGTCGCACTTTAATTTAGACAGTAAGCCCTTATCATTTATATCTTGTGTTAATCTGCGGCGTCAAGACCTAATCTATAACAATTAACACTCACATGTAAATTAAAAAAACTTACTTTGAGATTAAAACCTAGCCATGTAACTGCAAGATATAGTTTTAGCCTCTAAAAACACACGTTTAATGTCGCACTTAAATTTGGAGAGTAAGCCCTAATCATTGATTTCTTGTGATAATCTGCGGCGTCAAGACCTAATCTATAACAATTAACACTCACATGTAAGTAATAGAACTTACTTTGAGATTAAAACCTAACCATGTAACTGCAAGATATAGTCTGATCCTCTAAAAAACACACGTTTAATGTCGCACTTAAATTGAGACAGTAAGCCCTAATCATTGATTTCTTGTGATAATCTGCGGCGTCAAGACCTAATCTATAACAATTAACACTCACATGTAAGTTAAAAAACTTACTTTGAGATTAAAACCTAGCCATGTAACTGCAAGATATAGTTTTAGCCTCTAAAAACACACGTTTAATGTCGCACTTAAATTTAGAGAGTAAGCCCTAATCATTGATTTCTTGTGATAATCTGCGGCGTCAAGACCTAATAAAACCTTAGAAATCTTATATTTAATGAATTATTTTATTGAATTTCCTGGTTTTAGGTGTGTCAATATTTGATGTAAAATGTGGTATTAAAATACATTTTTTGATATAAAATTTTCAAGTTTTTGTTAAAATTAAACCCTAGAAATCATGCATTTTAGGATTGATTTTTTTGACTTTCTAAGTTTAGGTGTGTCAATATTTGTGTAAAATGTGGTATTATTATTAAAAACCTAACCATGTAACTGCAAGATATAGTCTTATCCTCTAAAAACACACGTTTAATGTCGCACTTTAATTTAGACAGTAAGCCCTTATCATTTATATCTTGTGTTAATCTGCGGCGTCAAGACCTAATCTATAACAATTAACACTCACATGTAAATTAAAAAAAACTTACTTTGAGATTAAAACCTAGCCATGTAACTGCAAGATATAGTTTTAGCCTCTAAAAACACACGTTTAATGTCGCACTTAAATTTGGAGAGTAAGCCCTAATCATTGATTGCTTGTGATAATCTGCGGCGTCAAGACCTAATAAAACCTTAGAAATCTTATATTTAATGAATTATTTTATTGAATTTCCTGGTTTTAGGTGTGTCATAATTTGACGTAAAATGTGGTATTAAAATACATTTTTTGATATAAAATTTATAAATTTTTGTTCAAATAAAACCCTAGAAATCATGCATTTTAGGATTGATTTTTTTGACTTTCTAAGTTTAGGTGTGTCAATATTTGTGTAAAATGTGGTATTATTATTAAAAACCTAACCATGTAACTGCAAGATATAGTCTTATCCTCTAAAAACACACGTTTAATGTCGCACTTTAATGTAGACAGTAAGCCCTTATCATTGATATCTTGTGTTTATCTGCGGCGTTAAGACCTAATCTATAACAATTAACAGTCACATGTAAGTAATAGAACTTACTTTGAGATAAAAACCTAACCATGTAACTGCAAGATATAGTCTGATCCTCTAAAAACACACGTTTAATGTCGCACTTAAATTTAGACAGTAAGCCCTAATCATTGATTTCTTGTGATAATCTCCGGCGTCAAGACCTAATCTATAACAATTATCACTCACATGTAAGTTAAAAAACTTACTTTGAGATTAAAACCTAGCCATGTAACTGCAAGATATAGTTTTAGCCTCTAAAAACACACGTTTAATGTCGCACTTAAATTTAGAGAGTAAGCCCTAATCATTGATTTCTTGTGATAATCTGCGGCGTCAAGACCTAATAAAACCTTAGAAATCTTATATTTAATGAATTATTTTATTGAATTTCCTGGTTTTAGGTGTGTCAATATTTGATGTAAAATGTGGTATTAAAATACATTTTTTGATATAAAATTTATAAATTTTTGTTCAAATAAAACCCTAGAAATCATGCATTTTAGGATTGATTTTTTTAAATTTCTAACTTTAGATGTGACAATATTTGATGTAAAATGTGGTATTAAAAAAAAAAATTTTAACATAATATTTTAAAATTTTTGTTAGAATAAAACCTTAGAAATCTTATATTTTATGAATTATTTTATTGAATTTCCTACTTTTAGGTGTGTCAATATTTAATGTAAAATGTGGTATTAAAATACATTTTTTGATATAAAATTTACAAATTTTTGTTGAAATAAAACCATAGAAATCATGCATTTTAGGATTGATTTTTTTTAATTTTTAACTTTAGGTGTGTCAATATTTGATGAAAAATGTTGTATTAAAATACATTTTTTGATATAAAATTTAATAATTTTTGTTAATATAATACCTCAGAAATCTTGCATTTTATGATTGATTTTTTTTATTTCTAACTTTAGGTGTGTCAATATTTGATGAAAAATGTTGTATCAAAATACATTTTTTGATATAAAATTTAATAATTTTTGTTAATATAATACCTCAGAAATCTTGCATTTTATGATTGATTTTTTTGAATTTCTAACTTTAGATGTGACAATACTTGATGTAAAATGTGGTATTAAAATACAATTTTTGATATAAAATTTAATAATTTTTATTAATACAATACCTCAGAAATCATGCATTTTAGGATTAATTTTTTTTAATTTCTAACTTTAGGCGTGTCAATATTTGATGTAAAATGTGGTATTAAAATACAATTTTTGATATAAAATTTACAAATTTTTGTTTAAATAAAACCCTAGAAATCATGCATTTTAGGATTGATTTTTTTGACTTTCTAAGTTTAGGTGTGTCAATATTTGATGTAAAATGTGGTTTTAAAATACATTTTTTGATATAAAATTTACAAATTTTTGTTTAAATAAAACCCTAGAAATCATGCATTTTAGGATTGATTTTTTTGACTTTCTAAGTTTAGGTGTGTCAATATTTGTGTAAAATGTGGTATTATTATTAAAAACCTAACCATGTAACTGCAAGATATAGTCTTATCCTCTAAAAACACACGTTTAATGTGGCACTTTAATTTAGACAGTAAGCCCTTATCATTGATATCTTGTGTTAATCTGCGGCGTCAAGACCTAATCTATAACAATTAATACTCACATGTAAGTAATAGAACTTACTTTGAGATTAAAACCTAGCCATGTAACTGCAAGATATAGTCTTAGCCTCTTAAACACACGTTTAATGTCGCACTTTAGTTTTGGTAGTAAGCCCTAATCATTGAATTTTTGTATAATTCTGCGGCGTCAAGATCTAATCTATTACAATTAACACTCACATGTAAGTAATAGAACTTACTTTGAGATTAAAACCTAACCATGTAACTGCAAGATATAGTCTGATCCTCTAAAAACACACGTTTAATGTCGCACTTAAATTTAGACAGTAAGCCCTAATCATTGATTTCTTGTGATAATCTGCGGCGTCAAGACCTAATCTATAACAATTAACACTCACATGTAAGTAATAGAACTTACTTTGAGATTAAAACCTAACCATGTAACTGCAAGATATAGTCTGATCCTCTAAAAACACACGTTTAATGTCGCACTTAAATTTAGACAGTAAGCCGTAATCATTGATTTCTTGTGATAATCTGCGGCGTCAAGACCTAATCTATAACAATTAACACTCACATGTAAGTTAAAAAACTTACTTTGAGATTAAAACCTAGCCATGTAACTGCAAGATATAGTTTTAGCCTCTAAAAACACACGTTTAATGTCGCACTTAAATTTAGAGAGTAAGCCCTAATCATTGATTTCTTGTGATAATCTGCGGCGTCAAGACCTAATAAAACCTTAGAAATCTTATATTTAATGAATTATTTTATTGAATTTCCTGGTTTTAGGTGTGTCAATATTTGATGTAAAATGTGGTATTAAAATACATTTTTTGATATAAAATTTACAAATTTTTGTTAAAATAAAACCCTAGAAATCATGCATTTTAGGATTGATTTTTTTGACTTTCTAAGTTTAGGTGTGTCAATATTTGTGTAAAATGTGGTATTATTATTAAAAACCTAACCATGTAACTGCAAGATATAGTCTTATCCTCTAAAAACACACGTTTAATGTCGCACTTTAATTTAGACAGTAGGGGAGCCCGGGGATGGTTGACCAATTTTCAGTTTAAAAGTTAATATTTTTATTGCTTTAATGATTATTTTTGTGAAAAGCAATTCCATTGATAGTGACACTATTCAGCTCTAGAAAGAAATTACAATAAGCTCGATACCTATTAAAATATAGTATATAGGCTCGATTTTATAGAACGGGAAAAACGAGTCAACCTACCCCGTGCCTGGGGCAGGTTGACTTGTCACTAGGGGTAAGTTGACCTAAGAAGTAATGAGTACCAAGACTACGAAGGAACAAGATTTAAATACTAAAGTAAATGCAATCATCATTTTTAAGAACATCTTCAACAACATTAAACATCGTTAAGAACCTATCGGTCCACCTCCAGTCTAAAATAGTCTTTGATAGTCCTTTAGTCTAAAATAGTCAAAATAGTATTTATACTGAACACGTGGGAAAACGAAGAACGGAAGGACCATATTGCCGAGGCCGAGATAGCAACTGCGACTCTCACCAGCGAAACCTCGGTCAGCAGACGTCATTTTTACCAATTACCAATTTATGCCAAGATGAGCTACTACTCTATCAGGAATGTGAACCGTTGTCAGTTCTGTTTCATCTACATTCCAAATATACCCAGGGCTTACATTTAAACGTAGGTAAACGGTTCTTAGGTAATCAAAGAACAACTGCATGTTGTTTTTGTTGAAAGAAGTGGCTCGAAATAGTAGCTTGAGGAGATCGAATCGAGAATACGATGACGTTTAAGCAAACTCCCTACCCAATCTTCATCAGCAATCTGTTTTTTTATCCCATGATTCAGGAATAGATTTCCATTTTTTTTTTGCAAATTCATATGCAAATTTTCGGGACTCATAAGGCGTTAATCCATAATAAACATCATCACCTCCCTTATGGGCAATTTTTTATGCAAGCTCTTCCTCGTCACTGAATATTTGTCTGTTTTTTATGTAGCCAACGCTTTCCAAGGTCAATTGAGATCTAGACAGTCCGGGATTGCATTCTTTTTTTTTATATTTACTACATGGCGATATTTTATACGGTATAGGAAATTCTTTTGCTGGAATTGATACTTCGGCGAAAATAACTTGTCGACATACTCTCCCCAGTATGTCTTTACGTCGATTTGACTTTCGTTTATTGATTCGCATCGTTCTAAACTGGAAATGTTAGGTTAAGAACAATAATTTTTATACCAATTTATATCTAGTATATCCAAAATTGTATGGGGCAGGTTGACTAGATAGTCAACCAACCCCTTTATAAATGAGTCAACCAGCCCCAAACGACCTAGTAATTTTTAACTACGTGCCAAAACCTTAAAATGGTGTCGTAATTAAAAATAATAAGGAAGCATACAAAGTTCGGAAATCAAACATTCGTATTAAACAGTTTAACAAGCAATCAAAACAAAATGAAAAGAGTTATAACAAATAGAATTAAGGCAAAAATAGTTACTTAAGTGTCTTGTTTTTGAACAATAGGCTCTAGCTGACAAACGGTTTGGGTCTGCTCAGCGGTTTTTCTGATGATTGTGCGCAGGGGAATAATGGATACGCTCACCTAGTCGATCTTTGCAAAAAGTTTGCCTAACTCGCGTTTTTGACAATTAGTCTACCTGCCCCTATAGTCAACCAGCCCCGGTCTCCCCTAAGCCCTTATCATTTATATCTTGTGTTAATCTGCGGCGTCAAGACCTAATCTATAACAATTAACACTCACATGTAAGTAATAGAACTTACTTTGAGATAAAAACCTAACCATGTAACTGCAAGATATAGTCTGATCCTCTAAAAACACACGTTTAATGTCGCACTTAAATTTAGACAGTAAGCCCTAATCATTGATTTCTTGTGATAATCTCCGGCGTCAAGACCTAATCTATAACAATTATCACTCACATGTAAGTTAAAAAACTTACTTTGAGATTAAAACCTAGCCATGTAACTGCAAGATATAGTTTTAGCCTCTAAAAACACACGTTTAATGTCGCACTTAAATTTAGAGAGTAAGCCCTAATCATTGATTTCTTGTGATAATCTGCGGCGTCAAGACCTAATAAAACCTTAGAAATCTTATATTTAATGAATTATTTTATTGAATTTCCTGGTTTTAGGTGTGTCAATATTTGATGTAAAATGTGGTATTAAAATACATTTTTTGATATAAAATTTATAAATTTTTGTTCAAATAAAACCCTAGAAATCATGCATTTTAGGATTGATTTTTTTAAATTTCTAACTTTAGATGTGACAATATTTGATGTAAAATGTGGTATTAAAAAAAAAATTTTAACATAATATTTTAAAATTTTTGTTAGAATAAAACCTTAGAAATCTTATATTTTATGAATTATTTTATTGAATTTCCTACTTTTAGGTGTGTCAATATTTAATGTAAAATGTGGTATTAAAATACATTTTTTGATATAAAATTTACAAATTTTTGTTGAAATAAAACCATAGAAATCATGCATTTTAGGATTGATTTTTTTTAATTTTTAACTTTAGGTGTGTCAATATTTGATGAAAAATGTTGTATTAAAATACATTTTTTGATATAAAATTTAATAATTTTTGTTAATATAATACCTCAGAAATCTTGCATTTTATGATTGATTTTTTTTATTTCTAACTTTAGGTGTGTCAATATTTGATGAAAAATGTTGTATCAAAATACATTTTTTGATATGAAATTTAATAATTTTTATTAATACAATACCTCAGAAATCTTGCATTTTATGATTGATTTTTTTGAATTTCTAACTTTAGATGTGACAATACTTGATGTAAAATGTGGTATTAAAATACAATTTTTGATATAAAATTTAATAATTTTTATTAATACAATACCTCAGAAATCATGCATTTTAGGATTAATTTTTTTTAATTTCTAACTTTAGGTGTGACAATATTTGATGTAAAATGTGGTATTAAAATACAATTTTTGATATAAAATTTACAAATTTTTGTTCAAATAAAACCCTAGAAATCATGCATTTTAGGATTGATTTTTTTGACTTTCTAAGTTTAGGTGCGTCAATATTTGATGTAAAATGTGGTTTTAAAATACATTTTTTGATATAAAATTTACAAATTTTTGTTAAAATAAAACCCTAGAAATCATGCATTTTAGGATTGATTTTTTTGACTTTCTAAGTTTAGGTGTGTCAATATTTGTGTAAAATGTGGTATTATTATTAAAAACCTAACCATGTAACTGCAAGATATAGTCTTATCCTCTAAAAACACACGTTTAATGTGGCACTTTAATTTAGACAGTAAGCCCTTATCATTGATATCTTGTGTTAATCTGCGGCGTCAAGACCTAATCTATAACAATTAATACTCACATGTAAGTAATAGAACTTACTTTGAGATTCAAACCTAGCCATGTAACTGCAAGATATAGTCTTAGCCTCTTAAACACACGTTTAATGTCGCACTTTAGTTTTGGTAGTAAGCCCTAATCATTGAATTTTTGTATAATTCTGCGGCGTCAAGATCTAATCTATTACAATTAACACTCACATGTAAGTAATAGAACTTACTTTGAGATTAAAACCTAACCATGTAACTGCAAGATATAGTCTGATCCTCTAAAAACACACGTTTAATGTCGCACTTAAATTTAGACAGTAAGCCCTAATCATTGATTTCTTGTGATAATCTGCGGCGTCAAGACCTAATCTATAACAATTAACACTCACATGTAAGTAATAGAACTTACTTTGAGATTAAAACCTAACCATGTAACTGCAAGATATAGTCTGATCCTCTAAAAACACACGTTTAATGTCGCACTTAAATTGAGACAGTAAGCCCTAATCATTGATTTCTTGTGATAATCTGCGGCGTCAAGACCTAATCTATAACAATTAACACTCACATGTAAGTTAAAAAACTTACTTTGAGATTAAAACCTAGCCATGTAACTGCCAGATATAGTTTTAGCCTCTAAAAACACACGTTTAATGTCGCACTTACATTTAGAGAGTAAGCCCTAATCATTGATTTCTTGTGATAATCTGCGGCGTCAAGACCTAATAAAACCTTAGAAATCTTATATTTAATGAATTATTTTATTGAATTTCCTGGTTTTAGGTGTGTCAATATTTGATGTAAAATGTGGTATTAAAATACATTTTTTGATATAAAATTTACAAATTTTTGTTCAAATAAAACCCTAGAAATCATGCATTTTAGGATTGATTTTTTTGACTTTCTAAGTTTAGGTGTGTCAATATTTGATGTAAAATGTGGTATTATTTTTAAAAACCTAACCATGTAACTGCAAGATATAGTCTTATCCTCTAAAAACACACGTTTAATGTCGCACTTTAATTTAGACAGTAAGCCCTTATCATTGATATCTTGTGTTAATCTGCGGCGTCAAGACCTAATCTATAACAATTAACACTCACATGTAAATTAAAAAAACTTACTTTGAGATTAAAACCTAGCCATGTAACTGCAAGATATAGTTTTAGCCTCTAAAAACACACGTTTAATGTCGCACTTAAATTTGGAGAGTAAGCCCTAATCATTGATTTCTTGTGATAATCTGCGGCGTCAAGACCTAATAAAACCTTAGAAATCTTATATTTAATGAATTATTTTATTGAATTTCCTGGTTTTAGGTGTGTCAATATTTGATGTAAAATGTGGTATTAAAATACATTTTTTGATATAAAATTTATAAATTTTTGTTCAAATAAAACCCTAGAAATCATGCATTTTAGGATTGATTTTTTTAAATTTCTAACTTTAGATGTGACAATATTTGATGTAAAATGTGGTATTAAAAAAAAAAAAATTTAACATAATATTTTAAAATTTTTGTTACAATAAAAACTTAGAAATCTTATATTTTATGAATTATTTTATTGAATTTCCTACTTTTAGGTGTGTCAATATTTAATGTATAATGTGG
This sequence comes from Melinaea menophilus ssp. n. AW-2005, assembly GCA_918358695.1. Lineage (NCBI taxonomy): Eukaryota > Metazoa > Arthropoda > Insecta > Lepidoptera > Nymphalidae > Melinaea > Melinaea menophilus. The sequence continues at coordinate 2,781,211 of OU911059.1, forward strand.
TATTAAAATACATTTTTTGATATAAAATTTACAAATTTTTGTTGAAATAAAACCATAGAAATCATGCATTTTAGGATTGATTTTTTTTAATTTTTAACTTTAGGTGTGTCAATATTTGATGTAAAATGTTGTATTAAAATACATTTTTTGATATAAAATTTACAATTTTTTGTTAAAATAAAACCCTAGAAATCATGCATTTTAGGATTGATATTTTTAATTTCTAACTTTAGGTGTGTCAATATTTGATGTTAAATGTGGTATCAAAATACATTTTTTGATATAAAATTTACAAATTTTTGTTAAAATAAAACCCTAGAAATCATGCATTTTAGGATTGATTTTTTTGACTTTCTAAGTTTAGGTGTGTCAATATTTGTGTAAAATGTGGTATTATTATTAAAAACCTAACCATGTAACTGCAAGATATAGTCTTATCCTCTAAAAACACACGTTTAATGTCGCACTTTAATTTAGGCAGTAAGTACTAATCATTGATATCTTGTGTTAATCTGCGGCGTCAAGACCTAATCTATAACAATTAATACTCACATGTAAGTAATAGAACTTACTTTAAGATTAAAACCTAGCAATGTAACTGCAAGATATAGTCTTAGCCTCTTAAACACACGTTTAATGTCGCACTTTAGTTTTGGTAGTAAGCCCTAATCATTGAATTTTTGTATTAATCTGCGGCGTCAAGATCTAATCTATTACAATTAACACTCACATGTAATTAATAGAAATTACTTTGAGATTAAATCCTTACCATGTAACTGCAAGATATAGTTTTAGCCTCTAAAAACACACGTTTAATGTCGCACTTAAATTTAGAGAGTAAGCCCTAATCATTGATTTCTTGTGATAATCTGCGGCGTCAAGACCTAATAAAACCTTAGAAATCTTATATTTAATGAATTATTTTATTGAATTTCCTGGTTTTAGGTGTGTCAATATTTGATGTAAAATGTGGTATTAAAATACATTTTTTGATATAAAATTTATAAATTTTTGTTCAAATAAAACCCTAGAAATCATGCATTTTAGGATTGATTTTTTTTAATTTTTAACTTTAGGTGTGTCAATATTTGATGAAAAATGTTGTATTAAAATACATTTTTTGATATAAAATTTAATAATTTTTGTTAATATAATACCTCAGAAATCTTGCATTTTATGATTGATTTTTTTTATTTCTAACTTTAGGTGTGTCAATATTTGATGAAAAATGTTGTATCAAAATACATTTTTTGATATGAAATTTAATAATTTTAATAATTTTTATTAATACAATACCTCAGAAATCATGCATTTTAGGATTAATTTTTTTTAATTTCTAACTTTAGGTGTGTCAATATTTGATGTAAAATGTGGTATTAAAATACAATTTTTGATATAAAATTTACAAATTTTTGTTCAAATAAAACCCTAGAAATCATGCATTTTAGGATTGATTTTTTTGACTTTCTAAGTTTAGGTGCGTCAATATTTGATGTAAAATGTGGTTTTAAAATACATTTTTTGATATAAAATTTACAAATTTTTGTTAAAATAAAACCCTAGAAATCATGCATTTTAGGATTGCTTTTTTTGACTTTCTAAGTTTAGGTGTGTCAATATTTGTGTAAAATGTGGTATTATTATTAAAAACCTAACCATGTAACTGCAAGATATAGTCTTATCCTCTAAAAACACACGTTTAATGTCGCACTTTAATTTAGACAGTAAGCCCTTATCATTGATATCTTGTGTTAATCTGCGGCGTCAAGACCTAATCTATAACAATTAATACTCACATGTAAGTAATAGAACTTACTTTGAGATTAAAACCTAGCCATGTAACTGCAAGATATAGTCTTAGCCTCTTAAACACACGTTTAATGTCGCACTTTAGTTTTGGTAGTAAGCCCTAATCATTGAATTTTTGTATAATTCTGCGGCGTCAAGATCTAATCTATTACAATTAACACTCACATGTAAGTAATAGAACTTACTTTGAGATTAAAACCTAACCATGTAACTGCAAGATATAGTCTGATCCTCTAAAAACACACGTTTAATGTCGCACTTAAATTTAGACAGTAAGCCGTAATCATTGATTTCTTGTGATAATCTGCGGCGTCAAGACCTAATCTATAACAATTAACACTCACATGTAAGTAATAGAACTTACTTTGAGATTAAAACCTAACCATGTAACTGCAAGATATAGTCTGATCCTCTAAAAACACACGTTTAATGTCGCACTTAAATTTAGACAGTAAGCCGTAATCATTGATTTCTTGTGATAATCTGCGGCGTCAAGACCTAATCTATAACAATTAACACTCACATGTAAGTTAAAAAACTTACTTTGAGATTAAAACCTAGCCATGTAACTGCAAGATATAGTTTTAGCCTCTAAAAACACACGTTTAATGTCGCACTTAAATTTAGAGAGTAAGCCCTAATCATTGATTTCTTGTGATAATCTGCGGCGTCAAGACCTAATAAAACCTTAGAAATCTTATATTTAATGAATTATTTTATTGAATTTCCTGGTTTTAGGTGTGTCAATATTTGATGTAAAATGTGGTATTAAAATACATTTTTTGATATAAAATTTATAAATTTTTGTTCAAATAAAACCCTAGAAATCATGCATTTTAGGATTGATTTTTTTAAATTTCTAACTTTAGATGTGACAATATTTGATGTAAAATGTGGTATTAAAAAAAAAAAATTTTAACATAATATTTTAAAATTTTTGTTAGAATAAAACCTTAGAAATCTTATATTTTATGAATTATTTTATTGAATTTCCTACTTTTAGGTGTGTCAATATTTAATGTAAAATGTGGTATTAAAATACATTTTTTGATATAAAATTTACAAATTTTTGTTGAAATAAAACCTTAGAAATCATGCATTTTAGGATTGATTTTTTTTAATTTTTAACTTTAGGTGTGTCAATATTTGATGAAAAATGTTGTATTAAAATACATTTTTTGATATAAAATTTAATAATTTTTGTTAATATAATACCTCAGAAATCTTGCATTTTATGATTGATTTTTTTTATTTCTAACTTTAGGTGTGTCAATATTTGATGAAAAATGTTGTATTAAAATACATTTTTTGATATGAAATTTAATAATTTTTATTAATACAATACCTCAGAAATCTTGCATTTTATGATTGATTTTTTTGAATTTCTAACTTTAGATGTGACAATACTTGATGTAAAATGTGGTATTAAAATACAATTTTTGATATAAAATTTAATAATTTTTATTAATACAATACCTCAGAAATCATGCATTTTAGGATTAATTTTTTTTAATTTCTAACTTTAGGTGTGTCAATATTTGATGTAAAATGTGGTATTAAAATACAATTTTTGATATAAAATTTACAAATTTTTGTTCAAATAAAACCCTAGAAATCATGCATTTTAGGATTGATTTTTTTGACTTTCTAAGTTTAGGTGCGTCAATATTTGATGTAAAATGTGGTTTTAAAATACATTTTTTGATATAAAATTTACAAATTTTTGTTTAAATAAAACCCTAGAAATCATGCATTTTAGGATTGATTTTTTTGACTTTCTAAGTTTAGGTGTGTCAATATTTGTGTAAAATGTGGTATTATTATTAAAAACCTAACCATGTAACTGCAAGATATAGTCTTATCCTCTAAAAACACACGTTTAATGTCGCACTTTAATTTAGACAGTAAGCCCTTATCATTGATATCTTGTGTTAATCTGCGGCGTCAAGACCTAATCTATAACAATTAATACTCACATGTAAGTAATAGAACTTACTTTGAGATTAAAACCTAGCCATGTAACTGCAAGATATAGTCTTAGCCTCTTAAACACACGTTTAATGTCGCACTTTAGTTTTGGTAGTAAGCCCTAATCATTGAATTTTTGTATAATTCTGCGGCGTCAAGATCTAATCTATTACAATTAACACTCACATGTAAGTAATAGAACTTACTTTGAGATTAAAACCTAACCATGTAACTGCAAGATATAGTCTGATCCTCTAAAAACACACGTTTAATGTCGCACTTAAATTTAGACAGTAAGCCCTAATCATTGATTTCTTGTGATAATCTGCGGCGTCAAGACCTAATCTATAACAATTAACACTCACATGTAAGTAATAGAACTTACTTTGAGATTAAAACCTAACCATGTAACTGCAAGATATAGTCTGATCCTCTAAAAAACACACGTTTAATGTCGCACTTAAATTAAGACAGTAAGCCCTAATCATTGATTTCTTGTGATAATCTGCGGCGTCAAGACCTAATCTATAACAATTAACACTCACATGTAAGTTAAAAAACTTACTTTGAGATTAAAACCTAGCCATGTAACTGCAAGATATAGTTTTAGCCTCTAAAAACACACGTTTAATGTCGCACTTAAATTTAGAGAGTAAGCCCTAATCATTGATTTCTTGTGATAATCTGCGGCGTCAAGACCTAATAAAACCTTAGAAATCTTATATTTAATGAATTATTTTATTGAATTTCCTGGTTTTAGGTGTGTCAATATTTGATGTAAAATGTGGTATTAAAATACATTTTTTGATATAAAATTTACAAATTTTTGTTAAAATAAAACCCTAGAAATCATGCATTTTAGGATTGATTTTTTTGACTTTCTAAGTTTAGGTGTGTCAATATTTGTGTAAAATGTGGTATTATTATTAAAAACCTAACCATGTAACTGCAAGATATAGTCTTATCCTCTAAAAACACACTTTTAATGTCGCACTTAAATTTAGACAGTAAGCCCTAATCATTTATTTCTTGTGTAAATCTGCAGCGTAAAGACCTAATCTATTACAATTAACACTCACATGTAAATTAAAAAAACTTACTTTGAGATTAAAACCTAGCCATGTAACTGCAAGATATAGTTTTAGCCTCTAAAAACACACGTTTAATGTCGCACTTAAATTTGGAGAGTAAGCCCTAATCATTGATTTCTTGTGATAATCTGCGGCGTCAAGACCTAATAAAACCTTAGAAATCTTATATTTAATGAATTATTTTATTGAATTTCCTGGTTTTAGGTGTGTCAATATTTGATGTAAAATGTGGTATTAAAATACATTTTTTGATATAAAATTTATAAATTTTTGTTCAAATAAAACCCTAGAAATCATGCATTTTAGGATTGATTTTTTTAAATTTCTAACTTTAGATGTGACAATATTTGATGTAAAATGTGGTATTAAAAAAAAAAAAATTTAACATAATATTTTAAAATTTTTGTTACAATAAAAACTTAGAAATCTTATATTTTATGAATTATTTTATTGAATTTCCTACTTTTAGGTGTGTCAATATTTAATGTATAATGTGGTATTAAAATACATTTTTTGATATAAAATTTACAAATTTTTGTTGAAATAAAACCATAGAAATCATGCATTTTAGGATTGATTTTTTTTAATTTTTAACTTTAGGTGTGTCAATATTTGATGTAAAATGTTGTATTAAAATACATTTTTTGATATAAAATTTACAATTTTTTGTTAAAATAAAACCCTAGAAATCATGCATTTTAGGATTGATATTTTTAATTTCTAACTTTAGGTGTGTCAATATTTGATGTTAAATGTGGTATCAAAATACATTTTTTGATATAAAATTTACAAATTTTTGTTAAAATAAAACCCTAGAAATCATGCATTTTAGGATTGATTTTTTTGACTTTCTAAGTTTAGGTGTGTCAATATTTGTGTAAAATGTGGTATTATTATTAAAAACCTAATCATGTAACTGCAAGATATAGTCTTATCCTCTAAAAACACACGTTTAATGTCGCACTTTAATTTAGGCAGTAAGTACTAATCATTGATATCTTGTGTTAATCTGCGGCGTCAAGACCTAATCTATAACAATTAATACTCACATGTAAGTAATAGAACTTACTTTGAGATTAAAACCTAGCCATGTAACTGCAAGATATAGTCTTAGCCTCTTAAACACACGTTTAATGTCGCACTTTAGTTTTGGTAGTAAGCCCTAATCATTGAATTTTTGTATTAATCTGCGGCGTCAAGATCTAATCTATTACAATTAACACTCACATGTAATTAATAGAAATTACTTTGAGATTAAATCCTTACCATGTAACTGCAAGATATAGTTTTAGCCTCTAAAAACACACGTTTAATGTCGCACTTAAATTTAGAGAGTAAGCCCTAATCATTGATTTCTTGTGATAATCTGCGGCGTCAAGACCTAATAAAACCTTAGAAATCTTATATTTAATGAATTATTTTATTGAATTTCCTGGTTTTAGGTGTGTCAATATTTGATGTAAAATGTGGTATTAAAATACATTTTTTGATATAAAATTTATAAATTTTTGTTCAAATAAAACCCTAGAAATCATGCATTTTAGGATTGATTTTTTTAAATTTCTAACTTTAGATGTGACAATATTTGATGTAAAATGTGGTATTAAAAAAAAAATTTTAACATAATATTTTAAAATTTTTGTTAGAATAAAACCTTAGAAATCTTATATTTTATGAATTATTTTATTGAATTCCTACTTTTAGGTGTGTCAATATTTAATGTAAAATGTGGTATCAAAATACATTTTTTGATATAAAATTTACAAATTTTTGTTGAAATAAAACCATAGAAATCATGCATTTTAGGATTGATTTTTTTTAATTTTTAACTTTAGGTGTGTCAATATTTGATGAAAAATGTTGTATTAAAATACATTTTTTGATATAAAATTTAATAATTTTTGTTAATATAATACCTCAGAAATCTTGCATTTTATGATTGATTTTTTTTATTTCTAACTTTAGGTGTGTCAATATTTGATGAAAAATGTTGTATCAAAATACATTTTTTGATATGAAATTTAATAATTTTAATAATTTTTATTAATACAATACCTCAGAAATCATGCATTTTAGGATTAATTTTTTTTAATTTCTAACTTTAGGTGTGTCAATATTTGATGTAAAATGTGGTATTAAAATACAATTTTTGATATAAAATTTACAAATTTTTGTTCAAATAAAACCCTAGAAATCATGCATTTTAGGATTGATTTTTTTGACTTTCTAAGTTGAGGTGCGTCAATATTTGATGTAAAATGTGGTTTTAAAATACATTTTTTGATATAAAATTTACAAATTTTTGGTAAAATAAAACCCTAGAAATCATGCATTTTAGGATTGCTTTTTTTGACTTTCTAAGTTTAGGTGTGTCAATATTTGTGTAAAATGTGGTATTATTATTAAAAACCTAACCATGTAACTGCAAGATATAGTCTTATCCTCTAAAAACACACGTTTAATGTCGCACTTTAATTTAGACAGTAAGCCCTTATCATTGATATCTTGTGTTAATCTGCGGCGTCAAGACCTAATCTATAACAATTAATACTCACATGTAAGTAATAGAACTTACTTTGAGATTAAAACCTAGCCATGTAACTGCAAGATATAGTCTTAGCCTCTTAAACACACGTTTAATGTCGCACTTTAGTTTTGGTAGTAAGCCCTAATCATTGAATTTTTGTATAATTCTGCGGCGTCAAGATCTAATCTATTACAATTAACACTCACATGTAAGTAATAGAACTTACTTTGAGATTAAAACCTAACCATGTAACTGCAAGATATAGTCTGATCCTCTAAAAACACACGTTTAATGTCGCACTTAAATTTAGACAGTAAGCCGTAATCATTGATTTCTTGTGATAATCTGCGGCGTCAAGACCTAATCTATAACAATTAACACTCACATGTAAGTTAAAAAACTTACTTTGAGATTAAAACCTAGCCATGTAACTGCAAGATATAGTTTTAGCCTCTAAAAACACACGTTTAATGTCGCACTTAAATTTAGACAGTAAGCCCTAATCATTGATTTCTTGTGATAATCTGCGGCGTCAAGACCTAATAAAACCTTAGAAATCTTATATTTAATGAATTATTTTATTGAATTTCCTGGTTTTAGGTGTGTCAATATTTGATGTAAAATGTGGTATTAAAATACATTTTTTGATATAAAATTTTCAAATTTTTGTTAAAATAAAACCCTAGAAATCATGCATTTTAGGATTGATTTTTTTGACTTTCTAAGTTTAGGTGTGTCAATATTTGTGTAAAATGTGGTATTATTTTTAAAAACCTAACCATGTAACTGCAAGATATAGTCTTATCCTCTAAAAACACACTTTTAATGTCGCACTTAAATTTAGACAGTAAGCCCTAATCATTTATTTCTTGTGTTAATCTGCGGCGTCAAGACCTAATCTATTACAATTAACACTCACATGTAAATTAAAAAAACTTACTTTGAGATTAAAACCTAGCCATGTAACTGCAAGATATAGTTTTAGCCTCTAAAAACACACGTTTAATGTCGCACTTAAATTTGGAGAGTAAGCCCTAATCATTGATTTCTTGTGATAATCTGCGGCGTCAAGACCTAATAAAACCTTAGAAATCTTATATTTAATGAATTATTTTATTGAATTTCCTGGTTTTAGGTGTGTCAATATTTGACGTAAAATGTGGTATTAAAATACATTTTCTGATATAAAATTTATAAATTTTTGTTCAAATAAAACCCTAGAAATCATGCATTTTAGGATTGATTTTTTTAAATTTCTAACTTTAGATGTGACAATATTTGATGTAAAATGTGGTATTAAAAAAAAAAAATTTAACATAATATTTTAAAATTTTTGTTAGAATAAAAACTTAGAAATCTTATATTTTATGAATTATTTTATTGAATTTCCTACTTTTAGGTGTGTCAATGTTTAATGTATAATGTGGTATTAAAATACATTTTTTGATATAAAATTTACAAATTTTTGTTGAAATAAAACCATAGAAATCATGCATTTTAGGATTGATTTTTTTTAATTTTTAACTTTAGGTGTGTCAATATTTGATGTAAAATGTTGTATTAAAATACATTTTTTGATATAAAATTTACAATTTTTTGTTAAAATAAAACCCTAGAAATCATGCATTTTAGGATTGATTTTTTTGACTTTCTAAGTTTAGGTGTGTCAATATTTGTGTAAAATGTGGTATTATTATTAAAAACCTAATCATGTAACTGCAAGATATAGTCTTATCCTCTAAAAACACACGTTTAATGTCGCACTTTAATTTAGGCAGTAAGTACTAATCATTGATATCTTGTGTTAATCTGCGGCGTCAAGACCTAATCTATAACAATTAATACTCACATGTAAGTAATAGAACTTACTTTGAGATTAAAACCTAGCCATGTAACTGCAAGATATAGTCTTAGCCTCTTAAACACACGTTTAATGTCGCACTTTAGTTTTGGTAGTAAGCCCTAATCATTGAATTTTTGTATTAATCTGCGGCGTCAAGATCTAATCTATTACAATTAACACTCACATGTAATTAATAGAAATTACTTTGAGATTAAATCCTAACCATGTAACTGCAAGATATAGTTTTAGCATCTAAAAACACACGTTTAATGTCGCACTTAAATTTAGAGAGTAAGCCCTAATCATTGATTTCTTGTGATAATCTGCGGCGTCAAGACCTAATAAAACCTTAGAAATCTTATATTTAATGAATTATTTTATTGAATTTCCTGGTTTTAGGTGTGTCATAATTTGATGTAAAATGTGGTATTAAAATACATTTTTTGATATAAAATTTACAAATTTTTGATAAAATAATACCCTAGAAATCATGCATTTTAGGATTGATATTTTTAATTTCTAACTTTAGGTGTGTCAATATTTGATGTTAAATGTGGTATTAAAATACATTTTTTGATATAAAATTTACAAATTTTTGTTAAAATAAAACCCTAGAAATCATGCATTTTAGGATTGATTTTTTTGACTTTCTAAGTTTAGGTGCGTCAATATTTGATGTAAAATGTGGTATTATTATTAAAAACCTAACCATGTAACTGCAAGATATAGTCTTAGCCTCTAAAAACACACGTTTAATGTCTTACTTAAATTTAGACAGTAAGCCCTAATCATTAATTTCTTGTGATAATCTGCGACAAGAAATTAATGATTAGGGCTTACTGTCTAAATTTAAGTAAGACATTAAACGTGTGTTTTTAGAGGCTAAGACTATATCTTGCAGTTACATGGTTAGGTTTTTAATAATAATACCACATTTTACATCAAATATTGACGCACCTAAACTTAGAAAGTAAAAAAAATCAATCCTAAAATGCATGATTTCTAGGGTTTTATTTTAACAAAAATTTGTTAATTTTATATTAAAAAATGTTTTTTAATACCACATTTTTCATCAAATATTGACACACCTAAAGTTAGAATATCAAAAAAATCTATCCTAAAGTGCATGATTTCTTGGGTCTTATTGGAACAAAAATTTGTAAATTTTATATCAAAAAATGTTTTTTAATACCACATTTTACATCAAATATTGTATCACCTAAAGTTAGAAATTCAAAAAAAACAATAATAAAATGCAAGATTACTAGGGTTTTATTTTAACAAAAATTTGTAAATTTTATATCAAAAAATGTATTTTAATACCAAATTTTACAACAAATATTGACACACCTAAAGTTAGAAAGTCAAAAAAATCAATCCTAAAATGCATGATTTCTAGGGTTTTATTTGAACAAAAATTTGTAAATTTTATATCCAAAAATGTTTTTTAATACCACATTTTACATCAATTTATGACACACCTAAAACTAGGAAATTCAATAAAATAATTCATAAAATATAAGATTTCTAAGGATTTATTCTTACAAAAACTATAAAATATTACGTTAAAAAATGTATTTTAATACCACATTTTACATCAAATATTGACACACCTAAAACCAGGAAATTCAATAAAATAATTCATTAAATATAAAAGATTTCTAAGGTTTTATTAGGTCTTGACGCCGCAGATTATCACAAGAAATCAATGATTAGGGCTTACTGTCTAAATTTAAGTGCGACATTAAACGTGTGTTTTTAGAGGCTAAGACTATATCTTGCAGTTACATGGCTAGGTTTTAATCTCAAAGTAAGTTTTTTTACTTACATATGAGTGTTAATTGTTATAGATTAGGTCTTGACGCCGCAGATTATCACAAGAAATCAATGATTAGGGCTTACTGTCTAAATTTAAGTGCGACATTAAACGTGTGTTTTTAGAGGCTAAGACTATATCTTGCAGTTACATGGCTAGTTTTAATCTCAAAGTAAATTTTTTAACTTACATGTGAGTGTTAATTGTTATAGATTAGGTCTTGACGCCGCAGATTATCACAAGAAATCAATGATTAGGGCTTACTGTCTAAATTTAAGTGCGACATTAAACGTGTGTTTTTAGAGGCTAAGACTATATCTTGCAGTTACATGGTTAGGTTTTTAATAATAATACCACATTTTACATCAAATATTGACGCACCTAAACTTAGAAAGTAAAAAAAATCAATCCTAAAATGCATGATTTCTAGGGTTTTATTTTAACAAAAATTTGTTAATTTTATATTAAAAAATGTTTTTTAATACCACATTTTTCATCAAATATTGACAGACCTAAAGTTAGAATATCAAAAAAATCTATCCTAAAGTGCATGATTTCTTGGGTCTTATTGGAACAAAAATTTGTAAATTTTATATCAAAAAATGTTTTTTAATACCACATTTTACATCAAATATTGTATCACCTAAAGTTAGAAATTCAAAAAAAACAATAATAAAATGCAAGATTACTAGGGTTTTATTTTAACAAAAATTTGTAAATTTTATATCAAAAAATGTATTTTAATACCAAATTTTACAACAAATATTGACACACCTAAAGTTAGAAAGTCAAAAAAATCAATCCTAAAATGCATGATTTCTAGGGTTTTATTTGAACAAAAATTTGTAAATTTTATATCCAAAAATGTTTTTTAATACCACATTTTACATCAATTTATGACACACCTAAAACTAGGAAATTCAATAAAATAATTCATAAAATATAAGATTTCTAAGGATTTATTCTTACAAAAACTATAAAATATTACGTTAAAAATGTATTTTAATACCACATTATACATCAAATATTGACACACCTAAAACCAGGAAATTCAATAAAATAATTCATTAAATATAAGATTTCTAAGGTTTTATTAGGTCTTGACGCCGCAGATTATCACAAGAAATCAATGATTAGGGCTTACTGTCTAAATTTAAGTGCGACATTAAACGTGTGTTTTTAGAGACTAAGACTATATCTTGCAGTTACATTGCTAGGTTTTAATCTCAAAGTAAGTTTTTTTACTTACATTTGAGTGTTAATTGTTATAGATTAGGTCTTGACGCCGCAGATTATCACAAGAAATCAATGATTAGGGCTTACTGTCTAAATTTAAGTGCGTTATTAAACGTGTATTTTTAGAGGCTAAAACTTTATCTTGCAGTTACATAGTTAGGTTTTAATCTCAAAGTAATTTCTATTACTTACATGTGATTGTTAATTGCAATAGATTAGATCTTGACGCCGCAGATTAATACAAAAATTCAATGATTAGGGCTTACTGCCAAAATTTAAGTGCGACATTAAACGTGTGTTTTTAGAGGCTAAGACTATATCTTGCAGTTACATGGTTAGGTTTTTATCTCTAAGTAAGTTCTATTACTTACATGTGAGTGTTAATTGTTATAGATTAGGTCTTGACGCCGCAGATTAACACAAGATATCAATGATTAGGGCTTACTACCAAAACTTAAGTGCGACATTAAACGTGTGTTTTTAGAGGCTTAGACTATATCTTGCAGTTACATGGTTAGGTTTTTATCTCAAAGTAAGTTCTATTACTTACATGTGAGTGTTAATTGTTATAGATTAGGTCTTGACGCCGCAGATTAACACAAGATATCAATGATTAGGGCTTACTACCAAAACTTAAGTGCGACATTAAACGTGTGGTTTTAGAGGCTTAGACTATATCTTGCAGTTACATGGTTAGGTTTTTATCTCAAAGTAAGTTCTATTACTTACATGTGAGTGTTAATTGTTATAGATTAGGTCTTGACGCCGCAGATTAATACAAAAATTCAATGATTAGGGCTTACTCTCTAAATTTAAGTGCGACATTAAACGTGTGTTTTTAGAGGATAAGACTATATCTTGCAGTTACATGGCTAGGTTTTAATCTCAAAGTAAATTTTTTAACTTACATGTGAGTGTTAATTGTTATAGATTAGGTCTTGACGCCGCAGATTATCACAAGAAATCAATGATTAGGGCTTACTGTCTAAATTTAAGTGCGACATTAAACGTGTGTTTTTAGAGGCTAAACCTATATCTTGCAGTTACATGGTTAGGTTTTTAATAATAATACCACATTTTACATCAAATATTGACACACCTAAAGTTAGAAATAAAAAAAAATCAATCCTAAAATGCATGATTTCTAGGGTTTTATTTTAACAAAAATTTGTTAATTTTATATCAAAAAATGTTTTTTAATACCACATTTTACATCAAATATTGACACACCTGAAGTTTGAAAGTTAAAAAAAACAATCCTAAAATGCATGATTTCTAGGGTTTTATTTGAACAAAAATTTGTAAATTTTATATCAAAAAATGTATTTTAATACCACATTTTACATCAAATATCGACACACCTGAAGTTAGAAATTAAAAAAAAATCAATCCTAAAATGCAGGATTTCTAGGGTTTCATTTTTAACAAAAATTTGTAAATTTTATATCAAAAAATTTATTTTAATACCATATTTTACATCAAATATTGTCACACCTAAAAGTAGGAAATTCAATAAAATAATTCCTGAAATATAAGATTTTTAAGGTTTTATTCTAACAAAAACTATAAAATATTACGTTAAAAAATGTATTTTAATACCACATTTTACATCAAATATTGACACACCTAAAGTAGGAAATTCAATAAAATAATTCATAAAATATAAGATTTCTATGGTTTTATTCTAACAAAAACTATAAAATATAACGTTAAAAAATGTATTTTACACATTTTTCATCAAATATTGACACACCTAAAGTTAGAAAGTCAAAAAAATCTATCCTAAAGTGCATGATTTCTTGGGTCTTATTGGAACAAAAATTTGTAAATTTTATATCAAAAAATGTTTTTTAATACCACATTTTACATCAAATATTGTATCACCTAAAGTTAGAAATTCAAAAAAAACAATAATAAAATGCAAGATTACTAGGGTTTTATTTTAACAAAAATTTGTAAATTTTATATCAAAAAATGTATTTTAATACCAAATTTTACAACAAATATTGACACACCTAAAGTTAGAAAGTCAAAAAAATCAATCCTAAAATGCATGATTTCTAGGGTTTTATTTGAACAAAAATTTGTAAATTTTATATAATAATAATAATAATAATAATAATAATAATAATAATTTTATTTATTTAAGACTTTGTCCACTTGTTAGTAACATTAAAAACTTACAACTATGTTAGTACAAATTTCATTATATTTAAACACAAACACAAATGTATGCATACATATACTAGCTTCCGATGCGACTCCCGTACTAATGGCATTAGCTAGCAAAGGGAGCATGAAGCCGAACCCAGCGACAAAGTAATGGGGAGTCCCATCGGTCAGCCAACGCGCTCAGGATGGAGTTCGACGCACCACGCACTCGCGTCCACAGTGAAGCGCAGCGCTTTCTAATGATCGCGTGGAAACAGTCGGTACGCGACTCGGCAAACATCGATGACGCGCTACAAAAGCGCGGCAGATCGAACAACATCCTAAACGCGTTATTATATTGGACGCGTAGTGCGCTGTACGTCCGCCGCGTAAAATCAACCCACAAACTGCAAGTGTAGAATGTTATATTATGTTATATCCAAAAATGTTTTTTAATACCACATTTTATATCAAATATTGACACACCTAAAGTTAGAAATTAAAAAAAATTAATCCTAAAATGCATGATTTCTAGGGTTTTATATTAACAAAAATTTGTAAATTTTATATCCAAAAATGTTTTTAATACCACATTTTACATCAAATATTGAAACACCTAAAAGTAGGAAATTCAATAAAATAATTCATAAAATATAAGATTTCTGAGGTATTATATTACCAAAAATTATTAAATGTCATATCAAAAAATGTATTTTAATACCACATTTAACATCAAATATTGACACACCTAAAGTTAGAAATTCAAAAAAATCAATCCTAAAATGCATAATTTCTAGGGTTTTATTTGAACAAAAATTTGTTAATTTTATATCCAAAAATGTTTTTAATACCACATTTTACATCAAATATTGACACACCTAAAAGTAGGAAATTCAATAAAATAATTCATAAAATATAAGATTCCTAAGGTTTTATTCTAACAAAAACTATAAAATATTATGTTAAAAAATATATTTTAATACCACATTTTACATCAAATTATGACACAACTAAAACTAGGAAATTCAATAAAATAGTTCATAAAATATAAAATTTCTAAGGTTTTATTAGATCTTGACGCCGCAGATTATCACAAGAAATCAATGATTAGGGCTTACTGTCTAAATTTAAGTGCGACATTAAACGTGTGTTTTAAGAGGTTAAGACTATATCTTGCAGTTACATGGTTAGGTTTTAATCTCAAATTTAATTCCATTACTTACATTTTAGAATAAATTGTAATAGATTAGGTCGTAACACCGCGGATTAACATAAGAAATAAATGATTAACGCTTACTGTCTAAATTTAAGTGCTATATTAAACGTGTGTTTTTAGAGGCGAAGACTATATCTTGCAGTTACATGGCTAGGTTTTAATCTCAAAGTAAGCTTTTTAACTTACATGTGAGTGTTAATTGTTATAGATTAGGTCTTGACGCCGCAGATTAACATAAGATATTAATGATTAGGGCTTACTGTCTTAATTTAATTGCGACAATAAACGTGTGTTTTTAGAGGATAAGACTATATCTTGCAGTTACATGGTTAGGTTTTTAATAATAATACCACATTTTACATCAAATATTGACGCACCTAAACTTAGAAAGTAAAAAAAATCAATCCTAAAATGCATGATTTCTAGGGTTTTATTTGAACAAAAATTTGTAAATTTTATATCAAAAAATGTATTTTAATACAACATTTTACATCAAATATTTACACACCTAAATTTAGAAATTAAAAAAAATCAATCCTAAAATGCATGATTTCTAGGGATTTATTTAAAAAAAAAATTGTAAATTTTATATCAAAAAATGTATTTTAATACCACATTTTACATCAAATATTGACACACCTAAAGTAGGAAATTCAATAAAATAATTCATAAAATAGAAGATTTCTAAGGTTTTATTCTAACAAAAACTATAAAATATAACGTTAAAAAATGTATTTTAATACCACATTTTACATCAAATATTGACACACCTTAAGTTAGAAATTCAAAAAAATCAATTCTAAAATGCATGGTTTCTTGGGTTTTATTTGAACAAAAATTTGTTAATTTTATATCCAAAAATGTATTTTAATACCACATTTTACATCAAGTATTGTCACATCTAAAGTTAGAAATTCAAAAAAAACAATCATAAAACGCAAGATTTCTGAGGTATTGTATTAATAAAAATTATTAAATTTCATATCAAAAAATGTATTTTAATACAACATTTTTCATCAAATATTGACACACCTAAAGTTAGAAATAAAAAAAATCAATCATAAAATGCATGATTTCTGAGGTATTATATTAACAAAAATTATTAAATTTCATATCAAAAAATGTTTTTTAATACAACATTTTTCATCAAATATTGACACACCTAAAGTTAGAAATTAAAAAAAATCAATCCTAAAATGCATGATTTCTAAGGTTTTATTTGAACAAAAATTTGTAAATTTTATATCCAAAAATGTTTTTTAATACCACATTTTACATCAAATTATGACACACCTAAAACCAGGAAATTCAATAAAATAATTCATTAAATATAAGATTTCTAAGGTTTTATTAGGTCTTGACGCCGCAGATTATCACAAGAAATCAATGATTAGGGCTTACTGTCTAAATTTAAGTGCGACATTAAACGTGTGTTTTTAGAGGCGAAGACTATATCTTGCAGTTACATGGCTAGGTTTTAATCTCAAAGTAAGCTTTTTAACTTACATGTGAGTGTTAATTGTTATAGATTAGGTCTTGACGCCGCAGATTAACACAAGATATTAATGATTAGGGCTTACTGTCTTAATTTAATTGCGACAATAAACGTGTGTTTTTAGAGGATAAGACTATATCTTGCAGTTACATGGTTAGGTTTTTAATAATAATACCACATTTTACATCAAATATTGACGCACCTAATTTTAGAAAGTAAAAAAAATCAATCCTAAAATGCATGATTTCTAGGGTTTTATTTGAACAAAAATTTGTAAATTTTATATCAAAAAATGTATTTTAATACCACATTTTACATCAAATATTTACACACCTAAATTTAGAAATTAAAAAAAAATCAATCCTAAAATGCAGGATTTCTAGGGATTTATTTAAAAAAAAAATTGTAAATTTTATATCAAAAAATTGTATTTTTAATACCACATGTTACATCAAATATTGACACACCTAAAGTAGGAAATTCAATAAAATAATTCATAAAATATAAGATTTCTAAGGTTTTATTCTAACAAAAACTATAAAATATAACTTTAAAAAATGTATTTTAATACCACATTTTACATCAAATATTGACACACCTTAAGTTAGAAATTCAAAAAAATCAATCCTAAATGCATGGTTTCTTGGGTTTTATTTGAACAAAAATTTGTTAATTTTATATCCAAAAATGTATTTTAATACCACATTTTACATCAAGTATTGTCACATCTAAAGTTAGAAATTCAAAAAAATCAATCATAAAATGCAAGATTTTCTGAGGTATTGTATTAATAAAAATTATTAAATTTCATATCAAAAAATGTATTTTAATACAACATTTTTCATCAAATATTGACACACCCTAAAGTTAGAAATAAAAAAAAATCAATCATAAAATGCATGATTTCTGAGGTATTATATTAACAAAAATTATTAAATTTCATATCAAAAAATGTTTTTTAATAGAACATTTTTCATCAAATATTGACACACCTAAAGTTAGAAATTAAAAAAAATCAATCCTAAAATGCATGATTTCTAAGGTTTTATTTGAACAAAAATTTGTAAATTGTTATATCCAAAAATGTTTTTTAATACCACATTTTACATCAAATTATGACACACCTAAAACCAGGAAATTCAATAAAATAATTCATTAAATATAAGATTTCTAAGGTTTTATTAGGTCTTGACGCCGCAGATTATCACAAGAAATCAATGATTAGGGCTTACTGTCTAAATTTAAGTGCGACATTAAACGTGTGTTTTTAGAGGCTAAAACTTTATCTTGCAGTTACATAGTTAGGTTTTAATCTCAGAGTAAGTTCTATTACTTACATGTGATTGTTAATTGCAATAGATTAGATCTTGACGCCGCAGATTAATACAAAAATTCAATGATTAGGGCTTACTGCCAAAAATTTAAGTGCGACATTAAACGTGTGTTTTTAGAGGCTAAGACTATATCTTGCAGTTACATGGTTAGGTTTTTATCTCAAAGTAAGTTCTATTACTTACATGTGAGTGTTAATTGTTATAGATTAGGTCTTGACGCCGCAGATTAACACAAGATATCAATGATTAGGGCTTACTACCAAAACTTAAGTGCGACATTAAACGTGTGTTTTTAGAGGCTTAGACTATATCTTGCAGTTACATGGTTAGGTTTTTACTCTCTAAGTAAGTTCTATTACCTTACATGTGAGTGTTAATTGTTATAGATTAGGTCTTGACGCCGCAGATTAACACAAGATATCAATGATTAGGGCTTACTACCAAAACTTAAGTGCGACATTAAACGTGTGTTTTTAGAGGCTTAGACTATATCTTGCAGTTACATGTTAGGTTTTTATCTCAAAGTAAGTTCTATTACTTACATGTGAGTGTTAATTGTTATAGATTAGGTCTTGACGCCGCAGATTAACACAAGATATCAATGATTAGGGCTTACTACCAAAACTTAAGTGCGACATTAAACGTGTGGTTTTAGAGGCTTAGACTATATCTTGCAGTTACATGGTTAGGTTTTCTATCTCAAAGTAAGTTCTATTACTTACATGTGAGTGTTAATTGTTATAGATTAGGTCTTGACGCCGCAGATTAATACAAAAATTCAATGATTAGGGCTTACTACCAAAATTTAAGTGCGACATTAAACGTGTGTTTTTAGAGGATAAGACTATATCTTGCAGTTACATGGCTAGGGTTTTAATCTCAAAGTAAATTTTTTAACTTACATGTGAGTGTTAATTGTTATAGATTAGGTCTTGACGCCGCAGATTATCACAAGAATCAATGATTAGGGCTTACTGTCTAAATTTAAGTGCGACATTAAACGTGTGTTTTTAGAGGCTAAACCTATATCTTGCAGTTACATGGTTAGGTTTTTAATAATAATACCACATTTTACATCAAATATTGACACACCTAAAGTTAGAAATAAAAAAAATCAATCCTAAAATGCATGATTTCTAGGGTTTTATTTTAACAAAAATTTGTTAATTTTATATCAAAAAATGTTTTTAATACCACATTTTACATCAAATATTGACACACCTAAAGTTGAAAGTCAAAAAAAACAATCCTAAAATGCATGATTTCTAGGGTTTTATTTGAACAAAAATTTGTAAATTTTATATCAAAAAATGTATTTTAATACCACATTTTACATCAAATATCGACACACCCTGAAGTTAGAAATTAAAAAAAATCAATCCTAAAATGCAGGATTTCTAGAGTTTCATTTTTAACAAAAATTTGTAAATTTTATATCAAAAAATTTATTTTAATACCATATTTTACATCAAATATTGTCACACCTAAAAGTAGGAAATTCAATAAAATAATTCCTGAAATATAAGATTTTTAAGGTTTTATTCTAAACAAAAACTATAAAATATTACGTTAAAAAATGTATTTTAATACCACATTTTACATCAAATATTGACACACCCTAAAGTAGGAAAATTCAATAAAATAATTCATAAAATATAAGATTTCTATGGTTTTATTCTAACAAAAACTATAAAATATAACGTTAAAAAATGTATTTTACACATTTTTCATCAAATATTTTACACACCTAAAGTTAGAAAGCTCAAAAAAATCTATCCTAAAGTGCATGATTTCTTGGGTCTTATTGGAACAAAAATTTGTAAATTTTATATCAAAAAATGTTTTTTAATACCACATTTTACATCAAATATTGTATCACCTAAAGTTAGAAATTCAAAAAAAACAATAATAAAATGCAAGATTACTAGGGTTTTATTTTAACAAAAATTTGTAAATTTTATATCAAAAAATGTATTTTAATACCAAATTTTACAACAAATATTGACACACCTAAAGTTAGAAAGTCAAAAAAATCAATCCTAAAATGCATGAATCTCTAGGGTTTTATTTGAACAAAAATTTGTAAATTTTATATAATAATAATAATAATAATAATAATAATAATTTTATTTATTTAGGACTTTGTCCACTTGTTAGTAACATTAAAAACTTACAACTATGTTAGTACAAATTTCATTATATTTAAAACACAAAACACAAATGTAGTGCATACATATACTAGCTTCCGATGCGACTCCCGTACTAATGGCATTAGCTAGCAAAGGGAGCATGAAGCCGAACCCAGCGACAAAGTAATGGGGAGTCCCATAGGTCAGCCAACGCGCTCAGGATGGAGTTTCGACGCAACCACGCCACTCGCGTCCACAGTGAAGCGCAGCGCTTTCTAATGATCGCGTGGAAACAGTCGGTACGCGACTCGGCAAACATCGATGACGCGCTACAAAAGCGCGGCAGATCGAACAACATCCTAAAACGCGTTATTATATTGGACGCGTAGTGCGCTGTACGTCCGCCGCGTAAAATCAACCCACAAACTGCAAGTGTAGATGTTATATTATGGTTATATCCAAAAATGTTTTTTAATACCACATTTTACATCAATTTATGACACACCTAAAACTAGGAAATTCAATAAAATAATTCATAAAATATAAGATTTCTAAGGATTTATTCTTACAAAAACTATAAAATATTACGTTAAAAATGTATTTTAATACCACATTTTACATCAAATATTGACACACCTAAAACCAGGAAATTCAATAAAATAATTCATTAAATATAGATTTCTAAGGTTTTATTAGGTCTTGACGCCGCAGAATATCACAAGAAATCAATGATTAGCGGCTTACTGTCTAAATTTAAGTGCGACATTAAACGTGTGTTTTTAGAGGCTAAGACTATATCCTTGCAGTTACATTGCTAGGTTTTAATCTCAAGTAAGTTTTTTTACTTACATGTGAGTGTTAACTGTTATAGATTAGGTCTTGACGCCGCAGATTATCACAAGAAATCAATGATTAGGGCTTACTGTCTAAATTTAAGTGCGACATTAAACGCTGCTGTTTTTAGAGGCTAAGACTATATCTTGCAGTTACATGGCTAGGTTTTAATCTCAAAGTAAATTTTTTAACTTACATGTGAGTGTTAATTGTTATAGATTAGGTCTTGACGCCGCAGATTATCACCAGAAAATCAATGATTAGGGCTTACTGTCTAAATTTAAGTGCGACATTAAACGTGTGTTTTTAGAGGCTAAGACTATATCTTGCAGTTACATGGTTAGGTTTTTAATAATAATACCACATTTTACATCAAATATTGACACACCTAAAGTTAGAAATTCAAAAAAATCAATCCTAAAATGCATGATTTCTAGGGTTTTATTTTAACAAAAATTTGTTAATTTTATATCAAAAAATGTTTTTTAATACCACATTTTACATCAAATATTGACACACCTAAAGTTTGAAAGTCAAAAAAAACAATCCTAAAATGCATGATTTCTAGGGTTTTATTTGAACAAAAATTTGTAAATTTTATATCAAAAAATGTATTTTAATACCACATTTTACATCAAATATCGACACACCTGAAGTTAGAAATTAAAAAAAATCAATCCTAAAATGCAGGATTTCTAGGGTTTCATTTTTAACAAAAATTTGTAAATTTTATATCAAAAAATTTATTTTAATACCATATTTTACATCAAATATTGTCACACCTAAAAGTAGGAAATTCAATAAAATAATTCCTGAAATATAAGATTTTTAAGGTTTTATTCTAACAAAAACTATAAAATATTACGTTAAAAAATGTATTTTAATACCACATTTTACATCAAATATTGACACACCTAAAGTAGGAAATTCAATAAAATAATTCATAAAATATAAGATTTCTAAGGTTTTATTCTAACAAAAACTATAAAATATAACGTTAAAAAATGTATTTTACACATTTTTCATCAAATATTGACACACCTAAAGTTAGAAAGTCAAAAAAATCTATCCTAAAGTGCATGATTTCTTGGGTCTTATTGGAACAAAAATTTGTAAATTTTATATCAAAAAATGTTTTTTAATACCACATTTTACATCAAATATTGTATCACCTAAAGTTAGAAATTCAAAAAAAACAATAATAAAATGCAAGATTACTAGGGTTTTATTTTAACAAAAATTTGTAAATTTTATATCAAAAAATGTATTTTAATACCAAATTTTACAACAAATATTGACACACCTAAAGTTAGAAAGTCAAAAAAATCAATCCTAAAATGCATGATTTCTAGGGTTTTATTTGAACAAAAATTTGTAAATTTTATATCCAAAAATGTTTTTTAATACCACATTTTACATCAATTTATGACACACCTAAAACTAGGAAATTCAATAAAATAATTCATAAAATATAAGATTTCTAAGGTCTTATTCTTACAAAAACTATAAAATATTACTTTAAAAAATGTATTTTAATACCACATTTTACATCAAATATTGACACACCTAAAACCAGGAAATTCAATAAAATAATTCATTAAATATAAGATTTCTAAGGTTTTATTAGGTCTTGACGCCGCAGATTATCACAAGAAATCAATGATTAGGGCTTACTGTCTAAATTTAAGTGCGACATTAAACGTGTGTTTTTAGAGGCTAAGACTATATCTTGCAGTTACATGGCTAGGTTTTAATCTCAAAGTAAGTTTTTTTACTTACATATGAGTGTTAATTGTTATAGATTAGGTCTTGACGCCGCAGATTATCACAAGAAATCAATGATTAGGGCTTACTGTCTAAATTTAAGTGCGACATTAAACGTGTGTTTTTAGAGGCTAAGACTATATCTTGCAGTTACATGGCTAGGTTTTAATCTCAAAGTAAATTTTTTAACTTACATGTGAGTGTTAATTGTTATAGATTAGGTCTTGACGCCGCAGATTATCACAAGAAATCAATGATTAGGGCTTACTGTCTAAATTTAAGTGCGACATTAAACGTGTGTTTTTAGAGGCTAAGACTATATCTTGCAGTTACATGGTTAGGTTTTTAATAATAATACCACATTTTACATCAAATATTGACACACCTAAAGTTAGAATATCAAAAAAATCTATCCTAAAGTGCATGATTTCTTGGGTCTTATTGGAACAAAAATTTGTAAATTTTATATCAAAAAATGTTTTTTAATACCACATTTTACATCAAATATTGTATCACCTAAAGTTAGAAATTAAAAAAAATCAATCCTAAAATGCAGGATTTCTAGAGTTTCATTTTTAACAAAAATTTGTAAATTTTATATCAAAAAATTTATTTTAATACCATATTTTACATCAAATATTGTCACACCTAAAAGTAGGAAATTCAATAAAATAATTCCTGAAATATAAGATTTTTAAGGTTTTATTCTAACAAAAACTATAAAATATTACGTTAAAAAATGTATTTTAATACCACATTTTACATCAAATATTGACACACCTAAAGTAGGAAATTCAATAAAATAATTCATAAAATATAAGATTTCTATGGTTTTATTCTAACAAAAACTATAAAATATAACGTTAAAAAATGTATTTTACACATTTTTCATCAAATATTGACACACCTAAAGTTAGAAAGTCAAAAAAATCTATCCTAAAGTGCATGATTTCTTGGGTCTTATTGGAACAAAAATTTGTAAATTTTATATCAAAAAATGTTTTTTAATACCACATTTTACATCAAATATTGTATCACCTAAAGTTAGAAATTCAAAAAAAACAATAATAAAATGCAAGATTACTAGGGTTTTATTTTAACAAAAATTTGTAAATTTTATATCAAAAAATGTATTTTAATACCAAATTTTACAACAAATATTGACACACCTAAAGTTAGAAAGTCAAAAAAATCAATCCTAAAATGCATGATTTCTAGGGTTTTATTTGAACAAAAATTTGTAAATTTTATATAATAATAATAATAATAATAATAATAATAATTTTATTTATTTAAGACTTTGTCCACTTGTTAGTAACATTAAAAACTTACAACTATGTTAGTACAAATTTCATTATATTTAAACACAAACACAAATGTATGCATACATATACTAGCTTCCGATGCGACTCCCGTACTAATGGCATTAGCTAGCAAAGGGAGCATGAAGCCGAACCCAGCGACAAAGTAATGGGGAGTCCCATCGGTCAGCCAACGCGCTCAGGATGGAGTTCGACGCACCACGCACTCGCGTCCACAGTGAAGCGCAGCGCTTTCTAATGATCGCGTGGAAACAGTCGGTACGCGACTCGGCAAACATCGATGACGCGCTACAAAAGCGCGGCAGATCGAACAACATCCTAAACGCGTTATTATATTGGACGCGTAGTGCGCTGTACGTCCGCCGCGTAAAATCAACCCACAAACTGCAAGTGTAGAATGTTATATTATGTTATATCCAAAAATGTTTTTTAATACCACATTTTACATCAATTTATGACACACCTAAAACTAGGAAATTCAATAAAATAATTCATAAAATATAAGATTTCTAAGGATTTATTCTTACAAAAACTATAAAATATTACTTTAAAAAATGTATTTTAATACCACATTTTACATCAAATATTGACACACCTAAAACCAGGAAATTCAATAAAATAATTCATTAAATATAAGATTTCTAAGGTTTTATTAGGTCTTGACGCCGCAGATTATCACAAGAAATCAATGATTAGGGCTTACTGTCTAAATTTAAGTGCGACATTAAACGTGTGTTTTTAGAGGCTAAGACTATATCTTGCAGTTACATTGCTAGGTTTTAATCTCAAAGTAAGTTTTTTTACTTACATGTGAGTGTTAATTGTTATAGATTAGGTCTTGACGCCGCAGATTATCACAAGAAATCAATGATTAGGGCTTACTGTCTAAATTTAAGTGCGACATTAAACGTGTGTTTTTAGAGGCTAAGACTATATCTTGCAGTTACATTGCTAGGTTTTAATCTCAAAGTAAGTTTTTTTACTTACATGTGAGTGTTAATTGTTATAGATTAGGTCTTGACGCCGCAGATTATCACAAGAAATCAATGATTAGGGCTTACTGTCTAAATTTAAGTGCGACATTAAACGTGTGTTTTTAGAGGCTAAGACTATATCTTGCAGTTACATGGCTAGGTTTTAATCTCAAAGTAAATTTTTTAACTTACATGTGAGTGTTAATTGTTATAGATTAGGTCTTGACGCCGCAGATTATCACCAGAAATCAATGATTAGGGCTTACTGTCTAAATTTAAGTGCGACATTAAACGTGTGTTTTTAGAGGCTAAGACTATATCTTGCAGTTACATGGTTAGGTTTTTAATAATAATACCACATTTTACATCAAATATTGACACACCTAAAGTTAGAAATTCAAAAAAATCAATCCTAAAATGCATGGGTTTTATTTGAACAAGAATTTGTTAATTTTATATCAAAAAATGTTTTTTAATACCACATTTTACATCAAATATTGACACACCTAAAGTTTGAAAGTCAAAAAAAACAATCCTAAAATGCATGATTTCTAGGGTTTTATTTGAACAAAAATTTGTAAATTTTATATCAAAAAATGTATTTTAATACCACATTTTACATCAAATATCGACACACCTGAAGTTAGAAATTAAAAAAAATCAATCCTAAAATGCAGGATTTCTAGGGTTTCATTTTTAACAAAAATTTGTAAATTTTATATCAAAAAATTTATTTTAATACCATATTTTACATCAAATATTGTCACACCTAAAAGTAGGAAATTCAATAAAATAATTCCTGAAATATAAGATTTTTAAGGTTTTATTCTAACAAAAACTATAAAATATTACGTTAAAAAATGTATTTTAATACCACATTTTACATCAAATATTGACACACCTAAAGTAGGAAATTCAATAAAATAATTCATAAAATATAAGATTTCTAAGGTTTTATTCTAACAAAAACTATAAAATATAACGTTAAAAAATGTATTTTACACATTTTTCATCAAATATTGACACACCTAAAGTTAGAAAGTCAAAAAAATCTATCCTAAAGTGCATGATTTCTTGGGTCTTATTGGAACAAAAATTTGTAAATTTTATATCAAAAAATGTTTTTTAATACCACATTTTACATCAAATATTGTATCACCTAAAGTTAGAAATTCAAAAAAAACAATAATAAAATGCAAGATTACTAGGGTTTTATTTTAACAAAAATTTGTAAATTTTATATCAAAAAATGTATTTTAATACCAAATTTTACAACAAATATTGACACACCTAAAGTTAGAAAGTCAAAAAAATCAATCCTAAAATGCATGATTTCTAGGGTTTTATTTGAACAAAAATTTGTAAATTTTATATCCAAAAATGTTTTTTAATACCACATTTTACATCAATTTATGACACACCTAAAACTAGGAAATTCAATAAAATAATTCATAAAATATAAGATTTCTAAGGTCTTATTCTTACAAAAACTATAAAATATTACGTTAAAAAATGTATTTTAATACCACATTTTACATCAAATATTGACACACCTAAAACCAGGAAATTCAATAAAATAATTCATTAAATATAAGATTTCTAAGGTTTTATTAGGTCTTGACGCCGCAGATTATCACAAGAAATCAATGATTAGGGCTTACTGTCTAAATTTAAGTGCGACATTAAACGTGTGTTTTTAGAGGCTAAGACTATATCTTGCAGTTACATGGCTAGGTTTTAATCTCAAAGTAAGTTTTTTTACTTACATATGAGTGTTAATTGTTATAGATTAGGTCTTGACGCCGCAGATTATCACAAGAAATCAATGATTAGGGCTTACTGTCTAAATTTAAGTGCGACATTAAACGTGTGTTTTTAGAGGCTAAGACTATATCTTGCAGTTACATGGCTAGGTTTTAATCTCAAAGTAAATTTTTTAACTTACATGTGAGTGTTAATTGTTATAGATTAGGTCTTGACGCCGCAGATTATCACAAGAAATCAATGATTAGGGCTTACTGTCTAAATTTAAGTGCGACATTAAACGTGTGTTTTTAGAGGCTAAGACTATATCTTGCAGTTACATGGTTAGGTTTTTAATAATAATACCACATTTTACATCAAATATTGACACACCTAAAGTTAGAAATTCAAAAAAATCAATCCTAAAATGCATGATTTCTAGGGTTTTATTTTAACAAAAATTTGTTAATTTTATATCAAAAAATGTTTTTTAATACCACATTTTTCATCAAATATTGACACACCTAAAGTTAGAATATCAAAAAAATCTATCCTAAAGTGCATGATTTCTTGGGTCTTATTGGAACAAAAATTTGTAAATTTTATATCAAAAAATGTTTTTTAATACCACATTTTACATCAAATATTGTATCACCTAAAGTTAGAAATTAAAAAAAATCAATCCTAAAATGCAGGATTTCTAGAGTTTCATTTTTAACAAAAATTTGTAAATTTTATATCAAAAAATTTATTTTAATACCATATTTTACATCAAATATTGTCACACCTAAAAGTAGGAAATTCAATAAAATAATTCCTGAAATATAAGATTTTTAAGGTTTTATTCTAACAAAAACTATAAAATATTACGTTAAAAAATGTATTTTAATACCACATTTTACATCAAATATTGACACACCTAAAGTAGGAAATTCAATAAAATAATTCATAAAATATAAGATTTCTATGGTTTTATTCTAACAAAAACTATAAAATATAACGTTAAAAAATGTATTTTACACATTTTTCATCAAATATTGACACACCTAAAGTTAGAAAGTCAAAAAAATCTATCCTAAAGTGCATGATTTCTTGGGTCTTATTGGAACAAAAATTTGTAAATTTTATATCAAAAAATGTTTTTTAATACCACATTTTACATCAAATATTGTATCACCTAAAGTTAGAAATTCAAAAAAAACAATAATAAAATGCAAGATTACTCGGGTTTTATTTTAACAAAAATTTGTAAATTTTATATCAAAAAATGTATTTTAATACCAAATTTTACAACAAATATTGACACACCTAAAGTTAGAAAGTCAAAAAAATCAATCCTAAAATGCATGATTTCTAGGGTTTTATTTGAACAAAAATTTGTAAATTTTATATAATAATAATAATAATAATAATAATAATAATTTTATTTATTTAAGACTTTGTCCACTTGTTAGTAACATTAAAAACTTACAACTATGTTAGTACAAATTTCATTATATTTAAACACAAACACAAATGTATGCATACATATACTAGCTTCCGATGCGACTCCCGTACTAATGGCATTAGCTAGCAAAGGGAGCATGAAGCCGAACCCAGCGACAAAGTAATGGGGAGTCCCATCGGTCAGCCAACGCGCTCAGGATGGAGTTCGACGCACCACGCACTCGCGTCCACAGTGAAGCGCAGCGCTTTCTAATGATCGCGTGGAAACAGTCGGTACGCGACTCGGCAAACATCGATGACGCGCTACAAAAGCGCGGCAGATCGAACAACATCCTAAACGCGTTATTATATTGGACGCGTAGTGCGCTGTACGTCCGCCGCGTAAAATCAACCCACAAACTGCAAGTGTAGAATGTTATATTATGTTATATCCAAAAATGTTTTTTAATACCACATTTTACATCAATTTATGACACACCTAAAACTAGGAAATTCAATAAAATAATTCATAAAATATAAGATTTCTAAGGATTTATTCTTACAAAAACTATAAAATATTACGTTAAAAAATGTATTTTAATACCACATTTTACATCAAATATTGACACACCTAAAACCAGGAAATTCAATAAAATAATTCATTAAATATAAGATTTCTAAGGTTTTATTAGGTCTTGACGCCGCAGATTATCACAAGAAATCAATGATTAGGGCTTACTGTCTAAATTTAAGTGCGACATTAAACGTGTGTTTTTAGAGGCTAAACCTATATCTTGCGGTTACATGGCTAGGTTTTAATCTCAAAGTAAATTTTTTAACTTACATGTGAGTGTTAATTGTTATAGATTAGGTCTTGACGCCGCAGATTATCACAAGAAATAAATGATTAGGGCTTACTGTCTAAATTTAAGTGCGACATTAAAAGTGTGTTTTTAGAGGATAAGACTATATCTTGCAGTTACATGGTTAGGTTTTTAAAAATAATACCACATTTTACATCAAATATTGACACACCTAAAGTTAGAAATTCAAAAAAATCAATCCTAAAATGCATGATTTCTAGGGTTTTATTTTAACAAAAATTTGTTAATTTTATATCAAAAAATGTTTTTTAATACCACATTTTACATCAAATATTGACACACCTAAAGTTTGAAAGTCAAAAAAAACAATCCTAAAATGCATGATTTCTAGGGTTTTATTTGAACAAAAATTTGTAAATTTTATATCAAAAAATGTATTTTAATACCACATTTTACATCAAATATCGACACACCTGAAGTTAGAAATTAAAAAAAATCAATCCTAAAATGCAGGATTTCTAGGGTTTCATTTTTAACAAAAATTTGTAAATTTTATATCAAAAAATTTATTTTAATACCATATTTTACATCAAATATTGTCACACCTAAAAGTAGGAAATTCAATAAAATAATTCCTGAAATATAAGATTTTTAAGGTTTTATTCTAACAAAAACTATAAAATATTACGTTAAAAAATGTATTTTAATACCACATTTTACATCAAATATTGACACACCTAAAGTAGGAAATTCAATAAAATAATTCATAAAATATAAGATTTCTAAGGTTTTATTCTAACAAAAACTATAAAATATAACGTTAAAAAATGTATTTTACACATTTTTCATCAAATATTGACACACCTAAAGTTAGAAAGTCAAAAAAATCTATCCTAAAGTGCATGATTTCTTGGGTCTTATTGGAACAAAAATTTGTAAATTTTATATCAAAAAATGTTTTTTAATACCACATTTTACATCAAATATTGTATCACCTAAAGTTAGAAATTCAAAAAAAACAATAATAAAATGCAAGATTACTAGGGTTTTATTTTAACAAAAATTTGTAAATTTTATATCAAAAAATGTATTTTAATACCAAATTTTACAACAAATATTGACACACCTAAAGTTAGAAAGTCAAAAAAATCAATCCTAAAATGCAGGATTTCTAGGGTTTTATTTGAACAAAAATTTGTAAATATATATCCAAAAATGCTTTTTAATACCACATTTTACATCAAATTATGACACACCTAAAACCAGGAAATTCAATAAAATAATTCATAAAATATAAGATTTCTAAGGATTTATTCTTACAAAAACTATAAAATATTACTTTAAAAAATGTATTTTAATACCACATTTTACATCAAATATTGACACACCTAAAACCAGGAAATTCAATAAAATAATTCATTAAATATAAGATTTCTAAGGTTTTATTAGGTCTTGACGCCGCAGATTATCACAAGAAATCAATGATTAGGGCTTACTGTCTAAATTTAAGTGCGACATTAAACGTGTGTTTTTAGAGGCTAAGACTATATCTTGCAGTTACATGGCTAGGTTTTAATCTCAAAGTAAGTTTTTTTACTTACATATGAGTGTTAATTGTTATAGATTAGGTCTTGACGCCGCAGATTATCACAAGAAATCAATGATTAGGGCTTACTGTCTAAATTTAAGTGCGACATTAAACGTGTGTTTTTAGAGGCTAAGACTATATCTTGCAGTTACATGGCTAGGTTTTAATCTCAAAGTAAGTTTTTTAACTTACATGTGAGTGTTAATTGTTATAGATTAGGTCTTGACGCCGCAGATTATCACAAGAAATCAATGATTAGGGCTTACTGTCTAAATTTAAGTGCGACATTAAACGTGTGTTTTTAGAGGCTAAGACTATATCTTGCAGTTACATGGTTAGGTTTTTAATAATAATACCACATTTTACATCAAATATTGACACACCTAAAGTTAGAAATTCAAAAAAATCAATCCTAAAATGCATGATTTCTAGGGTTTTATTTTAACAAAAATTTGTTAATTTTATATCAAAAAATGTTTTTTAATACCACATTTTTCATCAAATATTGACACACCTAAAGTTAGAATATCAAAAAAATCTATCCTAAAGTGCATGATTTCTTGGGTCTTATTGGAACAAAAATTTGTAAATTTTATATCAAAAAATGTTTTTTAATACCACATTTTACATCAAATATTGTATCACCTAAAGTTAGAAATTAAAAAAAATCAATCCTAAAATGCAGGATTTCTAGAGTTTCATTTTTAACAAAAATTTGTAAATTTTATATCAAAAAATTTATTTTAATACCATATTTTACATCAAATATTGTCACACCTAAAAGTAGGAAATTCAATAAAATAATTCCTGAAATATAAGATTTTTAAGGTTTTATTCTAACAAAAACTATAAAATATTACGTTAAAAAATGTATTTTAATACCACATTTTACATCAAATATTGACACACCTAAAGTAGGAAATTCAATAAAATAATTCATAAAATATAAGATTTCTATGGTTTTATTCTAACAAAAACTATAAAATATAACGTTAAAAAATGTATTTTACACATTTTTCATCAAATATTGACACACCTAAAGTTAGAAAGTCAAAAAAATCTATCCTAAAGTGCATGATTTCTTGGGTCTTATTGGAACAAAAATTTGTAAATTTTATATCAAAAAATGTTTTTTAATACCACATTTTACATCAAATATTGTATCACCTAAAGTTAGAAATTCAAAAAAAACAATAATAAAATGCAAGATTACTAGGGTTTTATTTTAACAAAAATTTGTAAATTTTATATCAAAAAATGTATTTTAATACCAAATTTTACAACAAATATTGACACACCTAAAGTTAGAAAGTCAAAAAAATCAATCCTAAAATGCATGATTTCTAGGGTTTTATTTGAACAAAAATTTGTAAATTTTATATAATAATAATAATAATAATAATAATAATAATTTTATTTATTTAAGACTTTGTCCACTTGTTAGTAACATTAAAAACTTACAACTATGTTAGTACAAATTTCATTATATTTAAACACAAACACAAATGTATGCATACATATACTAGCTTCCGATGCGACTCCCGTACTAATGGCATTAGCTAGCAAAGGGAGCATGAAGCCGAACCCAGCGACAAAGTAATGGGGAGTCCCATCGGTCAGCCAACGCGCTCAGGATGGAGTTCGACGCACCACGCACTCGCGTCCACAGTGAAGCGCAGCGCTTTCTAATGATCGCGTGGAAACAGTCGGTACGCGACTCGGCAAACATCGATGACGCGCTACAAAAGCGCGGCAGATCGAACAACATCCTAAACGCGTTATTATATTGGACGCGTAGTGCGCTGTACGTCCGCCGCGTAAAATCAACCCACAAACTGCAAGTGTAGAATGTTATATTATGTTATATCCAAAAATGTTTTTTAATACCACATTTTACATCAATTTATGACACACCTAAAACTAGGAAATTCAATAAAATAATTCATAAAATATAAGATTTCTAAGGATTTATTCTTACAAAAACTATAAAATATTACGTTAAAAAATGTATTTTAATACCACATTTTACATCAAATATTGACACACCTAAAACCAGGAAATTCAATAAAATAATTCATTAAATATAAGATTTCTAAGGTTTTATTAGGTCTTGACGCCGCAGATTATCACAAGAAATCAATGATTAGGGCTTACTGTCTAAATTTAAGTGCGACATTAAACGTGTGTTTTTAGAGGCTAAGACTATATCTTGCAGTTACATTGCTAGGTTTTAATCTCAAAGTAAGTTTTTTTACTTACATGTGAGTGTTAATTGTTATAGATTAGGTCTTGACGCCGCAGATTATCACAAGAAATCAATGATTAGGGCTTACTGTCTAAATTTAAGTGCGACATTAAACGTGTGTTTTTAGAGGCTAAGACTATATCTTGCAGTTACATTGCTAGGTTTTAATCTCAAAGTAAGTTTTTTTACTTACATGTGAGTGTTAATTGTTATAGATTAGGTCTTGACGCCGCAGATTATCACAAGAAATCAATGATTAGGGCTTACTGTCTAAATTTAAGTGCGACATTAAACGTGTGTTTTTAGAGGCTAAGACTATATCTTGCAGTTACATGGCTAGGTTTTAATCTCAAAGTAAATTTTTTAACTTACATGTGAGTGTTAATTGTTATAGATTAGGTCTTGACGCCGCAGATTATCACAAGAAATCAATGATTAGGGCTTACTGTCTAAATTTAAGTGCGACATTAAACGTGTGTTTTTAGAGGCTAAGACTATATCTTGCAGTTACATGGTTAGGTTTTTAATAATAATACCACATTTTACATCAAATATTGACACACCTAAAGTTAGAAATTCAAAAAAATCAATCCTAAAATGCATGATTTCTAGGGTTTTATTTTAACAAAAATTTGTTAATTTTATATCAAAAAATGTTTTTTAATACCACATTTTACATCAAATATTGACACACCTAAAGTTTGAAAGTCAAAAAAAACAATCCTAAAATGCATGATTTCTAGGGTTTTATTTGAACAAAAATTTGTAAATTTTATATCAAAAAATGTATTTTAATACCACATTTTACATCAAATATCGACACACCTGAAGTTAGAAATTAAAAAAAATCAATCCTAAAATGCAGGATTTCTAGGGTTTCATTTTTAACAAAAATTTGTAAATTTTATATCAAAAAATTTATTTTAATACCATATTTTACATCAAATATTGTCACACCTAAAAGTAGGAAATTCAATAAAATAATTCCTGAAATATAAGATTTTTAAGGTTTTATTCTAACAAAAACTATAAAATATTACGTTAAAAAATGTATTTTAATACCACATTTTACATCAAATATTGACACACCTAAAGTAGGAAATTCAATAAAATAATTCATAAAATATAAGATTTCTAAGGTTTTATTCTAACAAAAACTATAAAATATAACGTTAAAAAATGTATTTTACACATTTTTCATCAAATATTGACACACCTAAAGTTAGAAAGTCAAAAAAATCTATCCTAAAGTGCATGATTTCTTGGGTCTTATTGGAACAAAAATTTGTAAATTTTATATCAAAAAATGTTTTTTAATACCACATTTTACATCAAATATTGTATCACCTAAAGTTAGAAATTCAAAAAAAACAATAATAAAATGCAAGATTACTAGGGTTTTATTTTAACAAAAATTTGTAAATTTTATATCAAAAAATGTATTTTAATACCAAATTTTACAACAAATATTGACACACCTAAAGTTAGAAAGTCAAAAAAATCAATCCTAAAATGCATGATTTCTAGGGTTTTATTTGAACAAAAATTTGTAAATTTTATATCCAAAAATGTTTTTTAATACCACATTTTACATCAATTTATGACACACCTAAAACTAGGAAATTCAATAAAATAATTCATAAAATATAAGATTTCTAAGGATTTATTCTTACAAAAACTATAAAATATTACGTTAAAAAATGTATTTTAATACCACATTTTACATCAAATATTGACACACCTAAAACCAGGAAATTCAATAAAATAATTCATTAAATATAAGATTTCTAAGGTTTTATTAGGTCTTGACGCCGCAGATTATCACAAGAAATCAATGATTAGGGCTTACTCTCTAAATTTAAGTGCGACATTAAACGTGTGTTTTTAGAGGCTAAGACTATATCTTGCAGTTACATGGCTAGGTTTTAATCTCAAAGTAAGTTTTTTTACTTACATATGAGTGTTAATTGTTATAGATTAGGTCTTGACGCCGCAGATTATCACAAGAAATCAATGATTAGGGCTTACTGTCTAAATTTAAGTGCGACATTAAACGTGTGTTTTTAGAGGCTAAGACTATATCTTGCAGTTACATGGCTAGGTTTTAATCTCAAAGTAAATTTTTTAACTTACATGTGAGTGTTAATTGTTATAGATTAGGTCTTGACGCCGCAGATTATCACAAGAAATCAATGATTAGGGCTTACTGTCTAAATTTAAGTGCGACATTAAACGTGTGTTTTTAGAGGCTAAGACTATATCTTGCAGTTACATGGTTAGGTTTTTAATAATAATACCACATTTTACATCAAATATTGACACACCTAAAGTTAGAAATTCAAAAAAATCAATCCTAAAATGCATGATTCTAGGGTTTTATTTTAACAAAAATTTGTTAATTTTATATCAAAAAATGTTTTTTAATACCACATTTTTCATCAAATATTGACACACCTAAAGTTAGAATATCAAAAAAATCTATCCTAAAGTGCATGATTTCTTGGGTCTTATTGGAACAAAAATTTGTAAATTTTATATCAAAAAATGTTTTTTAATACCACATTTTACATCAAATATTGAAACACCTAAAGTTAGAAATTAAAAAAAATCAATCCTAAAATGCAGGATTTCTAGGGTTTCATTTTAACAAAAATTTGTAAATTTTATATCAAAAAATTTATTTTAATACCATATTTTACATCAAATATTGTCACACCTAAAAGTAGGAAATTCAATAAAATAATTCCTGAAATATAAGATTTTTAAGGTTTTATTCTAACAAAAACTATAAAATATTACGTTAAAAAATGTATTTTAATACCACATTTTACATCAAATATTGACACACCTAAAGTAGGAAATTCAATAAAATAATTCATAAAATATAAGATTTCTATGGTTTTATTCTAACAAAAACTATAAAATATAACGTTAAAAAATGTATTTTACACATTTTTCATCAAATATTGACACACCTAAAGTTAGAAAGTCAAAAAAATCTATCCTAAAGTGCATGATTTCTTGGGTCTTATTGGAACAAAAATTTGTAAATTTTATATCAAAAAATGTTTTTTAATACCACATTTTACATCAAATATTGTATCACCTAAAGTTAGAAATTCAAAAAAAACAATAATAAAATGCAAGATTACTAGGGTTTTATTTTAACAAAAATTTGTAAATTTTATATCAAAAAATGTATTTTAATACCAAATTTTACAACAAATATTGACACACCTAAAGTTAGAAAGTCAAAAAAATCAATCCTAAAATGCATGATTTCTAGGGTTTTATTTGAACAAAAATTTGTAAATTTTATATAATAATAATAATAATAATAATAATAATAATTTTATTTATTTAAGACTTTGTCCACTTGTTAGTAACATTAAAAACTTACAACTATGTTAGTACAAATTTCATTATATTTAAACACAAACACAAATGTATGCATACATATACTAGCTTCCGATGCGACTCCCGTACTAATGGCATTAGCTAGCAAAGGGAGCATGAAGCCGAACCCAGCGACAAAGTAATGGGGAGTCCCATCGGTCAGCCAACGCGCTCAGGATGGAGTTCGACGCACCACGCACTCGCGTCCACAGTGAAGCGCAGCGCTTTCTAATGATCGCGTGGAAACAGTCGGTACGCGACTCGGCAAACATCGATGACGCGCTACAAAAGCGCGGCAGATCGAACAACATCCTAAACGCGTTATTATATTGGACGCGTAGTGCGCTGTACGTCCGCCGCGTAAAATCAACCCACAAACTGCAAGTGTAGAATGTTATATTATGTTATATCCAAAAATGTTTTTTAATACCACATTTTACATCAATTTATGACACACCTAAAACTAGGAAATTCAATAAAATAATTCATAAAATATAAGATTTCTAAGGATTTATTCTTACAAAAACTATAAAATATTACGTTAAAAAATGTATTTTAATACCACATTTTACATCAAATATTGACACACCTAAAACCAGGAAATTCAATAAAATAATTCATTAAATATAAGATTTCTAAGGTTTTATTAGGTCTTGACGCCGCAGATTATCACAAGAAATCAATGATTAGGCTTACTGTCTAAATTTAAGTGCGACATTAAACGTGTGTTTTTAGAGGCTAAGACTATATCTTGCAGTTACATGGTTAGGTTTTAATCTCAAAGTAAGTTTTTTTACTTACATGTGAGTGTTAATTGTTATAGATTAGGTCTTGACGCCGCAGATTATCACAAGAAATCAATGATTAGGGCTTACTGTCTAAATTTAAGTGCGACATTAAACGTGTGTTTTTAGAGGCTAAGACTATATCTTGCAGTTACATGGCTAGGTTTTAATCTCAAAGTAAATTTTTTTAACTTACATGTGAGTGTTAATTGTTATAGATTAGGTCTTGACGCCGCAGATTATCACAAGAAATCAATGATTAGGGCTTACTGTCTAAATTTAAGTGCGACATTAAACGTGTGTTTTTAGAGGCTAAGACTATATCTTGCAGTTACATGGTTAGGTTTTTAATAATAATACCACATTTTACATCAAATATTGACACACCTAAAGTTAGAAATTCAAAAAAATCAATCCTAAAATGCATGATTTCTAGGGTTTTATTTTAACAAAAATTTGTTAATTTTATATCAAAAAATGTTTTTTAATACCACATTTTACATCAAATATTGACACACCTAAAGTTTGAAAGTCAAAAAAAACAATCCTAAAATGCATGATTTCTAGGGTTTTATTTGAACAAAAATTTGTAAATTTTATATCAAAAAATGTATTTTAATACCACATTTTACATCAAATATCGACACACCTGAAGTTAGAAATTAAAAAAAATCAATCCTAAAATGCAGGATTTCTAGGGTTTCATTTTTAACAAAAATTTGAAAATTTTATATCAAAAAATTTATTTTAATACCATATTTTACATCAAATATTGTCACACCTAAAAGTAGGAAATTCAATAAAATAATTCCTGAAATATAAGATTTTTAAGGTTTTATTCTAACAAAAACTATAAAATATTACGTTAAAAAATGTATTTTAATACCACATTTTACATCAAATATTGACACACCTAAAGTAGGAAATTCAATAAAATAATTCATAAAATATAAGATTTCTAAGGTTTTATTCTAACAAAAACTATAAAATATAACGTTAAAAAATGTATTTTACACATTTTTCATCAAATATTGACACACCTAAAGTTAGAAAGTCAAAAAAATCTATCCTAAAGTGCATGATTTCTTGGGTCTTATTGGAACAAAAATTTGTAAATTTTATATCAAAAAATGTTTTTTAATACCACATTTTACATCAAATATTGTATCACCTAAAGTTAGAAATTCAAAAAAAACAATAATAAAATGCAAGATTACTAGGGTTTTATTTTAACAAAAATTTGTAAATTTTATATCAAAAAATGTATTTTAATACCAAATTTTACAACAAATATTGACACACCTAAAGTTAGAAAGTCAAAAAAATCAATCCTAAAATGCATGATTTCTAGGGTTTTATTTGAACAAAAATTTGTAAATTTTATATCCAAAAATGTTTTTTAATACCACATTTTACATCAATTTATGACACACCTAAAACTAGGAAATTCAATAAAATAATTCATAAAATATAAGATTTCTAAGGATTTATTCTTACAAAAACTATAAAATATTACGTTAAAAAATGTATTTTAATACCACATTTTACATCAAATATTGACACACCTAAAACCAGGAAATTCAATAAAATAATTCATTAAATATAAGATTTCTAAGGTTTTATTAGGTCTTGACGCCGCAGATTATCACAAGAAATCAATGATTAGGGCTTACTGTCTTAATTTAAGTGCGACATTAAACGTGTGTTTTTAGAGGCTAAGACTATATCTTGCAGTTACATGGCTAGGTTTTAATCTCAAAGTAAGTTTTTTTACTTACATATGAGTGTTAATTGTTATAGATTAGGTCTTGACGCCGCAGATTATCACAAGAAATCAATGATTAGGGCTTACTGTCTAAATTTAAGTGCGACATTAAACGTGTGTTTTTAGAGGCTAAGACTATATCTTACAGTTACATGGCTAGGTTTTAATCTCAAAGTAAATTTTTTAACTTACATGTGAGTGTTAATTGTTATAGATTAGGTCTTGACGCCGCAGATTATCACAAGAAATCAATGATTAGGGCTTACTGTCTAAATTTAAGTGCGACATTAAACGTGTGTTTTTAGAGGCTAAGACTATATCTTGCAGTTACATGGTTAGGTTTTTAATAATAATACCACATTTTACATCAAATATTGACACACCTAAAGTTAGAAATTCAAAAAAATCAATCCTAAAATGCATGATTTCTAGGGTTTTATTTTAACAAAAATTTGTTAATTTTATATCAAAAAATGTTTTTTAATACCACATTTTTCATCAAATATTGACACACCTAAAGTTAGAATATCAAAAAAATCTATCCTAAAGTGCATGATTTCTTGGGTCTTATTGGAACAAAAATTTGTAAATTTTATATCAAAAAATGTTTTTTAATACCACATTTTACATCAAATATTGTATCACCTAAAGTTAGAAATTAAAAAAAAAACAATAATAAAATGCAAGATTACTCGGGTTTTATTTTAACAAAAATTTGTAAATTTTATATCAAAAAATGTATTTTAATACCAAATTTTACAACAAATATTGACACAACTAAAGTTAGAAAGTCAAAAAAATCAATCCTAAAATGCATGATTTCTAGGGTTTTATATTAACAAAAATTTGTAAATTTTATATCCAAAAATGTTTTTAATACCACATTTTACATCAAATATTGAAACACCTAAAAGTAGGAAATTCAATAAAATAATTCATAAAATATAAGATTTCTGAGGTATTATATTACCAAAAATTATTAAATGTCATATCAAAAAATGTATTTTAATACCACATTTAACATCAAATATTGACACACCTAAAGTTAGAAATTCAAAAAAATCAATCCTAAAATGCATAATTTCTAGGGTTTTTTTTGAACAAAAATTTGTTAATTTTATATCCAAAAATGTTTTTAATACCACATTTTACATCAAATATTGACACACCTAAAAGTAGGAAATTCAATAAAATAATTCATAAAATATAAGATTCCTAAGGTTTTATTCTAACAAAAATTATAAAATATTATGTCAAAAAAATTATTTTAATACCACATTTTACATCAAATATTGTCACATCTAAAGTTAGAAAGTAAAAAAAATCAATCCTAAAATGCATGATTTCTAGGGTTTTATTTGAACAAAAATTTGAAAATATTATATCAAAAAATGTATTTAATACCACATTTTACATCAAATATTGACACACCTAAAGTTAGAAATAAAAAAAAATCAATCCTCAAATGCATGATTTCTAGGGTTTTATTTGAACAAAAATTTGTAAATTTTATATCAAAAAATGTATTTTAATACCACATTTTACATCAGATATTGAAACACCTAAAAGTAGGAAATTCAATAAAATAATTCATAAAATATAAGATTTCTGAGGTATTATATTACCAAAAATTATTAAATGTCATATCAAAAAATGTATTTTAATACCACATTTTACATCAAATATTGACACACCTTAAGTTAGAAATTCAAAAAAATCAATCCTAAAATGCATGGTTTCTTGGGTTTTATTTGAACAAAAATTTGTAAATTTTATATCCAAAAATGTATTTTAATACCACATTTTACATCAAGTATTGTCACATCTAAAGTTAGAAATTCAAAAAAATCAATCATAAAATGCAAGATTTCTGAGGTATTATATTAATAAAAATTATTAAATTTCATATCAAAAAATGTATTTTAATACAACATTTTTCATCAAATATTGACACACCTAAAGTTAGAAATAAAAAAAATCAATCATAAAATGCATGATTTCTGAGGTATTATATTAACAAAAAATTATTAAATTTCATATCAAAAAATGTTTTTTAATACAACATTTTTCATCAAATATTGACACACCTAAAGTTAGAAATTAAAAAAATCAATCCTAAAATGCATGATTTCTAAGGTTTTATTTGAACAAAAATTTGTAAATTTTATATCCAAAAATGTTTTTTAATACCACATTTTACATCAAATTATGACACACCTAAAACCAGGAAATTCAATAAAATAATTCATTAAATATAAGATTTCTAAGGTTTTATTAGGTCTTGACGCCGCAGATTATCACAAGAAATCAATGATTAGGGCTTACTGTCTAAATTTAAGTGCGACATTAAACGTGTGTTTTTAGAGGCTAAAACTTTATCTTGCAGTTACATAGTTAGGTTTTAATCTCAGAGTAAGTTCTATTACTTACATGTGATTGTTAATTGCAATAGATTAGATCTTGACGCCGCAGATTAATACAAAAATTCAATGATTAGGGCTTACTGCCAAAATTTAAGTGCGACATTAAACGTGTGTTTTTAGAGGCTAAGACTATATCTTGCAGTTACATGGTTAGGTTTTTATCTCAAAGTAAGTTCTATTACTTACATGTGAGTGTTAATTGTTATAGATTAGGTCTTGACGCCGCAGATTAACACAAGATATCAATGATTAGGGCTTACTACCAAAACTTAAGTGCGACATTAAACGTGTGTTTTTAGAGGCTTAGACTATATCTTGCAGTTACATGGTTAGGTTTTTATCTCAAAGTAAGTTCTATTACTTACATGTGAGTGTTAATTGTTATAGATTAGGTCTTGACGCCGCAGATTAATACAAAAATTCAATGATTAGGGCTTACTACCAAAATTTAAGTGCGACATTCAACGTGTGTTTTTAGAGGATAAGACTATATCTTGCAGTTACATGGTTAGGTTTTGAATAATAATACCACATTTTACATCAAATATTGATACACCTAAACTTAGAAAGTCAAAAAAATCAATCCTAAAATGCATGATTTCTAGGAAATTTTCTATCCAAAAATGTGTTTTAATACCACATTTTACATCAAATACTGACACACCTAAAAGTAGGAAATTCAATAAAATAATTCATAAAATATA